>JAVTVY010050812.1:0-26892 GCA_036873755.1 Hanleya hanleyi
AAGCGGAACACGGACTTTACCCCTACAATAGGGGAAAACTCCTATAAACCACGTCTAGTGTGGCTTATCGGAGCCTGCCGAGAGAGGTAGGGTGGGGGAATGGGTGTATGTAAATTTAGGATTCGCTCTGAAAACATAAAAAGCGGAACACGGACTTTACCCCTAAAATAGGAAAAAACCCTTATCAACCATGTCCAAAGGGCTAATATCGGTCTCCGGCTTATCGGGGCCTGCTGAGACAGGTAGGGTGGGATAATGGGTGTATGTAAATTTAGTATTTGTCCCGAAAATGTAAAAAACGGAACACGGACTTTACCCATACAATAGGGGAAAACTCCTATCAACCACGTCTAGTGTGGCTTATGGGAGCCTGCCGAGAGTGGTAGGGTGGGGAAGTGGGTGTATGTTAATTGAGGAATTGTCCCCGAAAATATAAAAGAGGAACACGGACTTTACCCATACAATGTCGAAAACCCCTACCAATGATATCCAAAAGGGCTAATATCGGTCCCCTGTTTATTAGGATTTGCCCCGAAAATGTTAAAAGCGGAACACGGACTTTACCGCCATTTGGCGCTGCATCTGTCATATTCGTTCTTGCTCTTTAGATGTATTCTCGACTGCTCTTATTCAATCAATAGCCGTCCTTTGAGAAAGTTCAATGTTCATTCATGTTCGCTCTAATTCGTATGTTCTAAGCCTGGCCGGGCAGACCAGTATATTGTCAGGCAGCATGTCCTGAAACAGTTGTTTGCATGCGGCATGGGAATGGACGTTTTGGGATCCTAAGCTCCTAATTCATCGAAATGCGGTGACGCCCGTCAACGCCCTTCGTTGCGCCTTAACGCTCGTCTCACCGCCTTAACGCCTTATCTTAACGCCTTGACGCCCATGATGAAGACCGATGAGAGGACAACAACAAATACAAGTAGGCTCTTGTCCAATCAGAAGCCGCCATTTGACGCTGCATCTGTCATATTCGTTCTTGCCCGTTAGATGTATTCTCGGCTGCTCTTGTCAGTCGCCATTTCAGAAAGTTCAATCTTCAGCCTTGCACGCTCTGATCCGATTGTTCTGATCGTCGTCGGGCAGGCCAGGATACCGTGGAGGCAACATATCCTCAAATGAAAAATGCGATCAAAGGCATCGACGGGTAGTAACCCAATATCCGCTTGGTCTTCATGATGGATTTTTCTTACTAATTTCTTGCCCTTTACAATGCAAAATGCTATACTGTAGATTAAATGATATGATATTGTCAAAGCAATCTTCCTTCACGTTTAATATGGTTCATCTAATACTTGGTGGGTATTATCGGCACAGTCTATTTACTGCCTATCAAACAGAAACGATGCACGTTTTTACTGAATGATTCAATGTCACCCGTCTGACCTGTAAGTCATGTTAACGAAGTCCCTTAGACAGAGGTAGACGTCGGTTAACGATTTTGTTTGTCATTCATGTTTTTGTCCGACTAGCAACTGCGACATTTCTGGGTAGCCACATATAAGGTCTTCCCTTTGGTCACATGTCCGCTAGACTAGTCTGACTAGCGCATCGTATCAGCACTAGGTAGTCAAATAGGGGGTGTTCCCATAGGTCACATGCCCACGTGACCAGTCAGGTGAGTATGTCAGCTTTTGTTGCTCGTCACATATTGAGCAACAATATGCTGCAACATATATGCTGCCCCGCAGACACGTGAGGGCTACATGCCTGCTGAACTAGGCAGACAAGGTGTGTCATCTACAAAATAATCACATATAGAGTGCTCGTTTGGGTCATCTGTCCGCTAGGGTAGCCAGGCGACTGTATCAGTTCTGGGAAGTCATATATGAAGTGCTCGCGTGGGTCTCGTGTCCAATGACCTAGCCAAGTGAGTGTGCCATCTATGTGAAGCTCACTCAGGGGATATTCCTGTGGGTCACCTGTCGGTTAGACTAGCCTTTTGAGAATATTATCCCGGGATAGTCACATATATAGTGTTCGTGTTGATCACCTGTCTATTAGTCTAGCCAGGCGTGTGTGTCACCTCTGGGAAGTCATATAAAGAGTTAATGAGTCAACTGTTCACTCGTCTAACCAGGTGAGTTTGTCATCTATGGGTATTGAAATTTTGAGTGTTTGGATGGGTCACCTTCCCGCTAGACTAGCCAGGCGGGTGTTTTATCGCGGGGTAGTCTCATATAGAGTGTTCGTGTGTGTCATCCGTCCGCTTCACGGGACAGATGGGATTTTCTACTCCGAGTAGTCTCGTATAGAGTGTTCGTCTGGGTCACTTGTAGACTAGTCAAGCGAGTGTGTCCTGCCTAAATAGTCACATGTAGTGTCTTCTTGTGAGTCATCTGTCCGATAGACTAGCCAGGTGAGTATGCCATCAGCGGGTAATCACCTATAGAGTATTCGTGTGGTAATCTGTCTAATAGACTAGACGGGCGAGTGTGTCGACTCCGAGTAGTTACGTATAGGGTGTTTCCGTTGATCAACGGCCCACTAGACTAGCCGGGCGAGTGTGCCAGCTCCGGATAGTCACGTATAGAGTTTTCGTGTGAGTTAACAGTCCACTGGTATATCCAGGCGAGTGTGTCATCTATGGGTAGTCACACATAGAGTTTTCCCGTTGTTCTCCTGTCCGGTAGACTCACCAAGTGGGAGTATCAACTCTGGGATGGTAACATATAGAGTGCTCGGATTGGTCTCCTGTCTTCTAGACTAGACAGCCTGGAGTTTCTACTATGAATAGTCATATTTAGAGTGTTCATCTGGGCCACCTGCCCCCTGGGCTAGCCAGGCGAGTGTGCCATCTCTGGGTAGTTATATATACATTGTTCGTGAGGGTCACGTGGGCGCTAAACCAGCCAGACGAGCGTGCCAGCTCTTGGAATTTATCATGGGTGATCAATCCTCTAGACCATCCAGTCCATGGTAGAATTATGTTCTTGAGTCGCCTTTCCGCTGGACTATCCAGACGACTGTCAGCTCTGGGTAGTCTCATACAGAGTGTTCGTGTATATAAAGTGTCCGTGTGGGTATCCTGTCCATTAGCCTAGCTAGGCGATTGTGTCATCTTTGGGTAGTCTCAAATAGAGTTTTCCCCTTCAGCACTGGGTAGTCACATATGGGGTGTTCGTTCGTGTAGGTCATCTGTCCGCTAGACCAGCCTTCTGAGAGTGTCATCTCGGCAAAGTCACATACAGAGTGTTCGTATGGGTCACCTGTCTGTCAGACTAGCCAGGCGTGTGTGTTAGCTCTGGGGAGTCATATGTAGAGTGTTCGTGTGGGTTAACTGTCCACTGGTCTAGCCAGGCGAGTATATCATCCCCGAGTAGTCACCAATGCAGTTTCCCCGTTGTTCACCTGTCCGGTGGATTAGCTAGGCGGGAGTGTCTGCTCTGGGATAGTCAATTATAGAGTGATCGTATGCGTCACCACGCCGCTGGACTAGACAAGTAGGGGTTTCTACCCTAAGTAGATGTATAGTGTTTCTTTCGATCAACTGTCCGCTAGACTAGCCAGACGAGTGATTCAGCAAAGGGGAGCCAGATGTAGAGTGTTATACTACACAGGCGAGTGTGTCATCTCTGGGTAGTTATATATACATTGCTTGAGGTGGTCATGTGGCCTGATAGACTAGCCAGACGAGCGTGTCAGCTCTTGGATGTCCCATACACTGAGTTATCATGGATTACCAATCCGTTAGACTAAAGTAACCAGACGAGTGGGTCAGCTCTGGGAAATAACATATTATGTGTTCGTGTGGCACACCTATGCGTTAGACTTGCCAGGCGAGTGTGTCATCTCTTGGTAGTCACATATACATTATTCCATTGAGTCGCCTGTCCACCGGACTGGCCAGTCGAGTGGTTCACCGCTGGATAGGCACATACATTTGATCGTGAGCGCCATTTTATCCGACAGCCCGAGAGGTGAACCTTGCGCTAGAGGTCAAACAATAGGTTTTAATGGTTTTGACATCTATGGACCTTGCAGATTCCATGGCAACCATAGGGAAAATAACTAATATTAAATGAAGGTGAATAATTTGATCAATATGGGAATATTTTGCTTATCCTTGAGTCCAGAGAGATTAAATTTGCCACACTGTATCTATGAGGCAAGCTCTACCAGTTATTACGGAATCTCAGATACATATGGTATTTTATTTTTGGTTCCGTTTAAGGACCATTTAGACCCCTCGAGAAAGTGGACTAAATATATTCCTGGATCTACAAGTGATATACTGTTAATCCCCGACGCCCGCCCTCTATACATGTCATTCGACAAATATATGTGGCTTTATTGTTTTGGTGGGAAGTTAAGCCGTACGGCGTCGGGGATTATATAACTTAGTTTTTCTGGATATTCTTGCATTTACGAGGTTTACCCCATGTTGAAGCGTTTACTCCATCAGCCGTCCTCGATGTTCATCCATTAACATCAGATGACTTGTTTGATCTGATTTATCATCACAGCTTCCGAGGTGGCGTATCTAATTCCGCTTAAGCCGGTGCTAGGGGCCGTTTGGATACTTCATGGTCACCACATGAACAGGCACAATGAAAGCTCGGCAGAGACACTACGGCTACGTCCGATAATGCACCGAAGTCTCGGGTCTGAACGTGAAATGCCGAGAGTAGCTTTCCTGTAGAGTCATATGGCTGCATTTTAGTCGCTAGACGTAGACAGTTTTCCCCACCTCTTGCATATAGCTCCAATTTATTACCTGTATATGGTAGGTTTTTGCTGGTGGACTGTTAGTCCCCGAGGCCCGCTCGCTGTACATGTCATTCGAGAAATATATGTAGGTTTATTGTTTTGGTTAAGTTTTACGACGTCGGGCATTACAGGTTAGTTTTTTCTGGGTATTCTTGTATTTACCAGGTTTACCCCATGTTGCGGCATTTACTCCATCAGACATCCGCGATGCTCATCCAGTAACATCAGATCAGTTTTGAGCTGGTTTATCATCACAGCTCCCGAGCTAGCGTATCTAATTCCGCTTAAGTCGATGCTGGGGGTCGTTTGGATACTTCATGGTCTTCACATGAACAGGCGCAATACACACGCGACTGAGATACTAAGGCTACGTCTGAGGGAAGCTTTTCTGTGAAGTCATATGTTTACTTTTCAGTTGTCAGACGTCGACAATTTTTTCAACCGCTTGCGTATCGCTCCAACAAACTTAACAAAATGACCATATGTTTAAGAAAATCTTTTCAAATGAAGATGTGACCTTGACTCCTATGTATTTAAAGATAATTTTATCGACATGGACTTCAGTACTGGACAAAAATTGACCACACGTTGCTTAAAACAAACAGATGACTATTAATACTCGTACAACCATGTTTCAGTATTTATTCTTTTTTGAAAGACCCAAATACGAGTTGGAGCCGTGATTCGATTGATTTCTTACTTTTCCGTGATTTTATATTTATTAGTTTATCCCTATTTATAGTAAATAGTCATGATAAACATATGTTTCGACCCATGGCGTTTGAAAACAAAAGCAGCATTGAATCACTGACATTTCGTTTCGTCATTCGATCCCATGTTCGTAATGTTGTGAACAACAACTATACATGTATATGTATGTTGCCCTGAGCTATTGTCGCAAAGGACAAACATCGCCGCAATTGATTAGAGTGAGTGAGTAGAATTTTAACGTAGTTTTCAACATTTTTCAGTCATATCGCGACACATTATCCCCACACCGGATAATCCCGTCCTTGGTCTATCATTTTCCTGTTGAGCACCAAGCGAGGAAGATACAAGTTCCATTGTTTAAGTCTTTGATATGACTCAGCCTGGGATCAAACCTGAGACCTGTGCACAGTGTAGTTGGTTACAATTTGTGATGATGAGTGGACATTTTCGAAAAAACCGTAAGCTTAGCTGGTCGTTATCCCAATGTTATAGAGCCAAATTTTATAATTGAAATATACCCCTGAAAATGCCAAAAATGGCCCAGACCAGCCCAGAGGATGAAATAATTCTCGAACAAGATAAAGGTCTTCTGGGTCGTCAATTTTTTTAACACGATGTAACTCTTAGCAGAGCGTCATGTGCCAGAAACGGGGTTGCTATCTAGTGTGTGGTTCCCACGGAAGGCCACACCCTCTGAACGTTTGCTGAAATATGTAGGGTACCAAATGATAAAATGAAATGATATGGATATTGATAATAATAATTGGAGACCCTCATATACTCGGCTTCTTTGGGCTGAGAAACGGCATAGGCCTATCTTCTATTTGGTTTGGGGTATTGTTTTGATTATATCTGGATATAATTCGCTCCCAAGTAAGGCGTGTGATATATCTAGTAAGTTTTAACTTTTTATCCTTGTATGAAAATGGAAAACCTATTGGGTTTCTTAATTGTCAACATGGCCCTTTCTTCTGTTTGTCGCCCACAAAACTCACAAAAGACTATCGCCAGTAGAAGCATATCACTGAGATACGGAACGCCATAGGCATCAGAAATGCTCGCTCAGTGATGTATTTGAAGGCAGTGTCGTCAGAATATCATCGACCTGTGGAGTACTGCCGCTTCTTCACCACTGTATGTTATCGCTTATCTCAGGAAAGCGGGTTCCTTAACATGTATGTGCGTCTACGAATATTTCGAGTTGTACAACATTTTGCTGTGATTGTCTTATTGACAAGCAGCTCGAGTGATCTGCATGCATAATATCTGAACTAAAATAACGATTCCGAAATGCATGTAAGTGACTAGGAAATCATTCGTCTCTGTGCCTTAGCGATTCTTTCCCTGTCATGAAAACATTGCGAGCTAATACTTTGGGATGAGGGGGGAGGGAGTGGGGGCGTCAGGGGCTTGTCCTGTCAACATCATTTTTAGCCTATTTGCAATCCACTCCGAGCAAGGTATCATGAGTGAACCTGCGATGGTGACTGCATTTTGGCAGTTATTGGCTTTTCTGTCATAGAAGTGTCCAGTTAATTTTTACTTCTAAAACATATTTATTCTCTAATATAGTCCTCAGGTTATTTGTACATTGTAGAGAATTGCATCAATAAGAAATTGCAAAATCAGTCCAAAACATCTGTAGGAATGAAATAGCGGCGATCTTTAGGTTTTGGTTGCTTGTACGGGTAGCGTTTGACTTCATAACGGTCCATGCACATAAATTTGAGATGGGGCGTGAGATTTTGCCCCTTCCCCTCAACCTAATTTTGAGTCCACTTCTCACTGGTGCTCCAGAATAAAGAAACATTGAGACTTTACATTTCAAACGTTATAGCGTATCACGTGGGGTAACTTTTAGCCTACCCGCAATACTCCCCGAACAAAGCTTCATGAGTAAATTCAAGATGGCGGCGATATGGGAGCAACAACAAAATCTTCTAGATTTTTTTTTATTTTTGCGGGATAAAAGTGGCCAAAGTATTTTATTTCATATCATATATTATTCTTTAATTTATTTCTCAGGTAATGCGATACAAACTATATAAATGAAAAACATTCGAAAAATCAGTCAAAAAAATCGACCAAAAATGCATTTTCCTGTCAAAATGACGTCACTGTGACGTCACCAAAGCAGCCATTTTCAATATTTTAGCGTTTTCGGGTAGAGCGATACTCGGAGATATATGGTGGTAAGTTCAATCTCCCTAAACTCAATGAAAAGGAGAATATTCAGATATTGATCAAATTATTCACATTCGTATAAAATGAGTTATTTTGTCATGTGGTTGTCATGGAAAGGAGGTATTTTATCAAAATTCTGTCAGGTGTCAGGTGGGCATCCTTCGATTTCGTTATCTGCATGTTTCGTAGATGTCAAAACCATTAAAACCTATTGTGGGCCTCTAGCGCAAGGTTCGACCAAAACACTCTATTTGGCTGCCGGACTAATCTGTTCACTAATGTAACCAGACGAGTGTGTCAGCTCTGGGAAATCACATATTAAATGTTCGTGTGGTACACCTGGCGAGTGTGTCGTCAATGAGGAGTCACATATAGAGTGTTCTATTGCGTCACCTGTCCGCTAAACTAGCCAGGCGAGTGTGCCAGCACTGGGTAGTCACATATGAAGTGTTCGTTTGGGTCTCCTGCCCGATGTACTTGCCAGGCGATTGTGCCATCTCTGGGTAGTCACTTCTAGAGTATTCATGTGGATGACCTGAAAACTAGACTAGACAGGCTGGGGTTTCTACTCTCAGTAGTCACGTATAGTGTGTTCGTTTTGATCACCTGCCCGCTAGGCTGGTCAGATGAGTGTGTAAACTCTATCACGTAAGTCACATATAGAGCATTCGTGTGTATCACATGTGCGTTAGACTAGCCAGACGAGTGGGTCAGTAAATGGCAGATCGTGTATATCTACTCTCTGCTATACTAACCAGTCGAGTGTGTCATCTCCGGGTAGAAAAATATTAGCTGGTCGAGTGGGCCAGCTCTGGGTGGTCACATATAAAGTGTTCGCTTGGGACACCTGCCCCATATACTAGCCAGGCGAGTATACCATGTCTGGGTAGTTACATACATTGTGTTCGTGTGGGTTACCTGTCTGCTAGATTAGGCAGACGAGTATGTCATCTCAGGGTAGTCACTTATAGAGCGTTCGTGTCGATCACATGTGCATTAGACTAGCCAGCCGATTGGGTCAGCAAAGGGCAGCTGTTCGTGTGGGTTCCTCTCTGTTATGCTAGATTAGGCAGGCGAGTATGTCATCTCAGGGTAGTCACTTATAGAGCGGTCGTTTGGGTCGCAAGGCAGCTAGACTAGCCAGGCGAGTGTATCAGCTCTCGGAAGTTACGTGCGTTGAGTAATCCTGGGTCGCCTGTTCGCTGGACTATCCAGGCGAGTGCGTCATCTGTGGATAGTCATATACTGTTGTTCGTGGGGGTCACAGATCCGCAAAGCTAGCCGGACGAGTCTGGGAATTCACATATTGAGTATTCGTCTGGGTCACCTGTTAGCTAGACTAGCAATGCGAGAGTTATAGCTCGGATTAGTCACGAATAGGGTGTGTATATGGGTCACCTGTCTGCTAGACTGGCAGACGAGTGTGTCGTCTCTAAATATTCACATACAGAGTGTTCGTGTTGGTCACCTGTGCACTAGGCGAACCATGCGAGAATTATAGCTCTGATTAGTCACATATACCATGATTGTGTGGGTCCCCTCTCCGCTAGATTAGCCAGATGACTCTGTCAGCTCTGGGTAGTCTCATACAGAGTGTTCTTGTGGGTCACCTGTCCTCTAAGCTATCCAGGCGAGTGAGTCAGCTATGGGAATTCATATATAAGGGGCTCGTGTGGGTCTCCGATCCATTGACCTAGCCAGGCAAGTGTGTCTTCTATGGGTAGTCACACATGGAGTTTCCTCGTGGGGAAACAGTCCGCTAAACTAGCCAGACAAGCGCGTCAGCTCTGGGTAGTCACACATAGGATGTTCGTGTGGGTCACCTGTCCTTTAGACTAACCCTGTGAGAGTATCGTCTTGAGGTAGTCGCATTTATATTCTTTGTATGGGTTAACAGTCTGTCAGACTAGCCAGGCGAGTGTGTTATCTATGAGTTGTCTCGTTGGTCACATATCCGCTAGACTAGCCATGTAGGAGTGTCATCTATGGGTGGTCAGACATAGAGTTTTCCCGTTGTTCACCTGGCTGCTAGACTAGCCAGACGGCAGTGTCAGCTCGTGTGGGTCAACTAAACTAGACAGACTGGTGTTTCTACTCTGAGTAGTCACATAGAGCGTGTTCGGTTGGGTCACATGTGCGCTAGACTAGCCAGCTGAGTGTGTGAGCTCTTAATTTTCACATATAGAGCGTTCGTGTGGATAACATGTGCATCAGACTAGCAAGCCGATTGGGTCAGCAAAGGACAGCGGTTCGTGTGGGTTCCTCTCTGTTATGCTAGCCAGGCGAGTGTGCCATCTCTGAGTAATCACATACAGAGTGTTCGTGTGTCGCCTGTTCGCTAGACTAGCCAGGCGAGTATGTAATCTCATGGCAGTCAAATATAGTGTTCATGTGGGTCACATTGCCGCTAGACTAGCCAGACGAACGTGTCAGCTCTTGAAAGTCCAATGCTCCGAGATCTGCGTCATCTCTGGCTAGCCACATATTGTTGCTAGTGAGGAACACCTGTCCGCCGGACAATACGCGTGTGTCATCTCTAAACTGTCACCTGTGCTCTAGACCAACCAGGCGACTGTTTCGGCGCTGGGTAGTCTCATACAGAGTGTTCGTGTGTATCACCTGTCCGTTAGACTAGCCTTGCGAGAGTATCATCATGGGGTAGTCACACATATATATTGGTCGTTTGGGTCACCTGTCTGTTAGTCTAGCCCGGCGTTTGTGTGTCTGCTCTGGAGAGTCATATATATATGATGTTCGTGTGAATCAACTCTCCACTAGTCTAGCCGGACGAGTGTGCCATCTGTGGGTTTTCACATATAGAGTGTTCGAATTGGTCTCCTGTGTGTCATCATGGGATAGTCATACACAGCGCTCATGTGAGTGAGAGTGTCTGCTATGGGTACTCTCATATAGAGCGTTCGAGTGTGTTATCTGTCCGCTAGACTGGCGGAGGGGAGTTTCTCTGAGTAGTCTCATATAGAGTGTCCGTTTGGATCATCTGATCACTAGACTAGTCAGACGATTGTGTACTGAGTGTTTGTCTGGGACACCTGTTTTCCAGACTAGCCAAACTGCTGCGTCCTCTCTGAATATTCACATATAGTGTGTTCATGTGGGTCACCTGTCCAATAGACTAACCAGGCTAGTGCTATATCCGGGTACTCACCTATAGCGTGTTCGTGGGGGTCATCTGTCCACTAGACTAGCCAGCCGATTAGGTCAGCTCTGGGTAGTCACATATAAGGCGTTCGTGTGTCACTCATTGACTAGACTAGCCATACGTGTATGCCATATCTATGTAAGCTGTACGCATATAAAATATATATTTACCAGAATTGACTATGTGAGCTGTACCATATGAAAGTGAGATTTACCATAATTGACTATATAAGCTGTACGCCTATAAAAGTGACATTCACCAGAATTGATTATGTACGTATAAAAAAGTGACATTTACCAGATTTGACTGAGTGAGCTTTACGCATATACAAATAATATTTACCAGAATTGCCTATGCAAGCTGTACGCATTTAAATGTGACATTTACCAGAATTAACTATGTAAGCTATATGCAAAAAGTGGCATTTACAAAAATTGACTGTGTAAGTTGTGCGCATATAAAACTGACAATTACCAGAATTGACTACGTAAGATGTACCCATATTAAGTTGACATTTACCGGAAACGACTATATAAGCTCTACGCATATAATATGACTTTTTCCAGAATTGACTATGCAAGCTGTACGCATATAAAAGTGACATTTACCAGAACTTACTATGTAAGCTCTACGCATATAAAGGTGACATTTACCAGACTTGACTAGGTAAGGGTGAACATGATTTAATGTCGCTTTCAACTATATTTCAGTCATATCACGACGTTGGGTCTATTCGTTTTCACACCCGGAAACCACACGGGTGGGGTCCTATTCCTTTTTACACTCGAGAACCCCACGGGTGCAGCAGTTAGTCGCCTCTTACGACAGGCTCTCTGAGGAGCTGAGGCCTATTCTTACCATGACTTGCGGTGTACACAACGACATCCCAGCTCAATCCCCAGAAGCCCCATGTAATCTGTACGTATATGAAAGTGGCATTTACCAGAATTGACTATTTAAGCTGTACGCATATAAAGGAGACAATAACCAGAACTGATTATGTAAGCTGTACGCATATAAAAGTGGCATTTACCACAATTGACTATGTAAGCTGTACGCATATAAACATGACATTTACCAGAATTGATCATGTAAGGTTACATTTACCAGAATTGATTAGGTAAGCTGTTCGCATATAAAAAAAATATTCCGGGCCTTCATTAGTATAGGGTACAGATCCGACATTCAATATTCGGCCGTCGTCCACAAAGGAAATTTCCGCGTCAATATCATGATAAACTGCCTTTTTCGTATCTCAGTTAGCATCGACTCTAAATATAAAGCAGGATGAAATGAAAATTTAGAATAACACAAAATGGTCTCTTGCTAGAGAAAAGCTATCAACAGTTTTCAATGATGAGAGCAAGACATCATGATATTCCTAACGTAAAATATCACTGGCGAGTATTCTTTATCCAGATGAATTTTCAAGTTCTTTTCTCAAGTATGATGCACCTCATTCACGCTTTGATTGCGATTGTTCATTTGAACATCATGCAAATGTAAACCACATGATGGTCAAACGTCCCCGGGCCAAACGGAATTAGGCACGAGTTAGGACACGTAGCGCCGGAGATGCAGTCTACAATATTTACCACATAATTTGATAAACGTTCAATGAAGGCGTGTGGTGGTATAGCCCGTTCTTGGCCATTTTCTGCAGAAATGTTAGGTGGCTTTGAATTAAATCGTCACCTTTTGCACATGGTCTAGCAATTGTTACCAGACGAGATATGTATACGCCTTATGCAGGGTCTTCTAGAATATTGTTATGCACTGAGTAATTAACATTGTCAAAATTGTAATGTCGTCGATTCGACATCACATGTCCTTTACATTCTTGTACAGTTTCCAATTATTAGACTATGAGCAGTTTATTTGAAATCCAGTGAAAGGGACGGGAGTAAATATCCTTCACAGTGTTGCTAATATATGGTTTATCCAGTGATAGGAGATCGTTTGCATAATGCTCAGTACTCCAGTCAATATGTGAACAAAAATTGGGCCTTTTTTCATGAAATTTGGCATAGAGGTACATCATGGCCTGGGATGGAGCCACCTTGAACTTTTCCTATGTAGATCACAGCGGTCATTTTTTTAAATGGCCGACAGAAGCCCATATAATGATCTATAATCCTGCACTGTTTTCTCTGGTCGGCAATATTTCTGTTGGTCATTTGTCAGAATATTGATAGAAAATCCCATATCAATGTTAGGCAAGTCATATGGCCAATACGGCCATCTTGGATTTCAAGATGGCCGCCATCCCAAGCCGATTTCAGTCAATAATTCATTATCCTCGCAATATATATACATTATGCCTGTTGATACACTGTTATTTTAGGGGTATAGCACCACGAATATTTCACAATAGCTATGGTGTAATACCGGCCACCTTGGACTTCCAAGATGGCCGCCATCTGAGCCTTATTTTACTTGATATCTATATATCTATTCCAATGACCACTCACAAACTTCGAGGTTAGGATGGTTCCACTATAAATTGTGTATTCACGGAAGAAAATTATCGACCATCTGAGGCTTCGAATTGGCGACCACAGGAAAGCATTTTTCTAAAATCTTATTAGCTAACCAAGTTATAAACTTGATATGGAGATAAAACTTTCCATAAACACAAGTCTCTCATCTTAGCCTACACTACCTGCTTGTATCCGATTATCCTCATAACATCGACATTCCCGATCCACATAATTACTAAGTCGTAAATATGAGGTAGGGGCTCCATACGTACTCGATAGTCTTCAAGAGTCTTTAAGTGCAAGTTCTCATCAGGGATAGGCGTACATCTGGAATAACGTATACTTCATATGCTTTTAGACATATTTCGCTTAAAACATAGACGGCGATTCTGATAAGAAATTGCATGGGCATAACCTGGAATATCTCAAACATAACACATTTTGTTTAGCAATGGTCTCTCCAGAGCAATTTTGAGGAGGGCATGTTTTATGCGGTGTACATAGCGAACAAATCTTGGAAGTCAAAATATTAAACCACCAGATTGTTGGATTGATTGTGTGTCCCTATAAACCCTTCCCCTTTCCCCAAAATTGAAACCACTAAGTTGAAACCACTTGTGGAATTGTGGAGCATATAACGACATTCCCTTAATACTTGCATAAGATTAAATGGACAAGTAGATGGACAATATCATGCTGTATTCAAATCGACATGGGCACCAGCTGATTCCGTGCGCCATGAATGAGATATTGCAATTGGAAACAAACCAAGTTTTGTTCATATCTGTATGAAATGTTCTTGAGGTGGTGCTTATCTTAGCATCCAAGATTTTTCAATCCAATCTGTCACCATCCCCGGATATTCACCGAACTTTCAACAAGATAAGAATGGATATACTCTCTCTATCTTCTTAGCTTTTCATATTGGGGTTATAAAGATCGTTTGTTTGACTCAACACGTCATCGGTACTTTGAAAACTTGCGGCCATGCCGATCCACAAAATGTATGCTTAATGAGGTTGGAATAACCATAGAAGTGAACATAAATGGAACGAGTATTTTTTTCTGGATTTCCATTTTTCGAATAAATACATGTTTTGCAACAACGTTTCGCTAAGTATGCTCCCGGAGTTTTGAAGTGAATACACTTAGGCAAGCTAAAGGCATATTCATCTCATATCATGTTAAATTATGTTTTGGAAGTGCATATCCAGAAAAGTCTTTTTGTTCAATAATGTTCTTCTTTCAACCTATTTATTCACGCTTTCTTTACATGAAAGCGTACTATACTAATTTACATGGCATCATCACACAGAAACGTACTTGAGACCAAACCCAAGAAATGAAATCAATTAAAAATAATGGAAAATAAATCGCCCGCGTAGCACATTCCGTCAAGACTAGGTCATTTGAGACACCAAGATAAATGTGTTCGCATTTGCTGGGGTGGGGTCCCTTACTATCTAACTGTGGAAATATTTAGTCTTCTCGTATAAGAGCTGGCGATAATACTCAGAGTCAAATAAAGAAACGGTGAAAAACAACCCTGTCTCATGGCGGCTATCTTGAAAAATGGTGGTTATGGCCTATAATAACCTAGTACGAAATGACATCATATATCATTGCTTTCCCAACGCCATGACTAATTACGTGTGAGCTTTGGTGCTTTATGAGAAAAGTCAAAATCCCGAGAAAAATTCACATTAACTGGTTGACTACGTTTGCTTAATTTGCTTATTATCTTTAGCAATATTATTATTTTCATTCCTTTATTAATTAAATATTATTATACCGTGACATTGTACAACTATTCTGCTTTCAAAAATCAAGTGCAACGCAGCAGTGTTGGCAAATAACGCACACCTATAGGTGTGCCTAAGCGGCTCAACATTAAAATCTGGCGGCCATTTTGGAAAATCTGTTGAGCAATTTCACATATCTGGTTGGCTAATTTTGCTTATTATTTTCATCGATATTATTATTTTCATTCCTTAATTAATTAAATATGCCTGTGTCCTAATAATGTAGCACTGTACAACCACGCTGCTTTAATAATCAAAGTGTAACGCAGTAGGCTGGCTAATACAAAGCTACGTGTGCCCAAGCTGAAAATCGGAAGGCCATTTTGGAAAATGATAGCAGCCATTTTGGAAATTCGAGATGGTTGTTATTACACCATATCTATTTTGAAATATTCGTCCTGCTAAAACACTATAATATCACAGTATCGACATAAATTATGTTGATTTTTTGTGTGGTTATTGAACTATTGAGGATCCTCGGCGGCCATTTTGAAAAATGGCCCATCCTTGGTCCGAAAGAGATGGACCATCCTTGGTCCGAATGCGTCGTGTGAGGTGTAGCAACGCCCGCCAACGCCAAGCTTAACGCTTCAACGCCCTGGTGAAATAGCTCAGAAGTTCTGATTTTCTAGATATTCCATGGAATTGACACTAATTCTTCGAAATGCAGTGACGCCCGTCAACGCTCGTAGTTACGCCTTAACGCTCTAACATAACGCCTTGACGCCATGATATAGACCGGAGAGAGAACAACAACAACAACGATGACACATGAGAGAACAACAACAACAAGTGTTTTTTTTCATATAGTTTATTTTCCCCAATGTTACATCATACCCACGCTAGGGGAGCCACGTTGGGTATGTTTAACACTCAAAAAAAACTCTTGTCCAATCAGAGGCCGCCATTTGGCGCTGCATCTGTTATATTCCTTCTTGTCCGTTAGATGTATTTTCGGCTGTTCTTGTCTGTCGCCATTTTAGAAAGTTCCACCTTTGCTCGGTGTGACCTAAGCGTCGTCGGGCAGGCCTGGATTTTCTTCGGGTAGCATGTCCTGAAACAGTTGTTTGCTCATTCTGATGGCATTTTCCAGGGCCTCGGTGGGTGGTAGTCCCATAGCCTCTTCCAAGTGACGCTTGGTCTTCATGATGGACCAGTGCGTGCGGTCGCCTTTCATTTCAAGCGGTAGTAAGGTATACTGTTCATAGATCGCCATGGCTGTTTTCCTGGTGCGGGGGCGCATTTGGGTGTACGCCTGTTGTAAATTATCCCCTCCGGCGTCCTCGATCGCTGCAGCGTAAGTATTGATAGCTGTTGTCACAATACGATCCCAGAAGGTAGGTTCTGCATCACTTTCCACGGACGTAGGCTGGCTATCTGAGGTCAAGCTCTCCGTATCACTAGGTAGACTCTCAGCAATCTCTGTTTCGGTATCAGTCGATACACTCTCAGCAGTCTCTGTATCAGCATCCGCCTGAACGCACTCCTCGGAGTCTTCAATCCCATGTATATTTTTTCGGGTGTCGCATCATATCGTAATGTCTGGTGAACGTGCGTTCGCACTCAGAGTAAGTATAAGCCATGTTGACGGTTGAACGTCGACTGTGCGTGTTTTTGGAAATACGCTTGCTTTTATAGACAGTAACGCCCATCAACGCTTAGCTTAACGCTTCAACGCCCTGGTGAATTAGTTCAGAAGCTCTGATTTTCATGGAATTGACACCAATTCATCGAAATGCAGTGACGCCCGTCAACGCCCGTCGTTACGCCTTAACGCCCGTCCACCAATACATCGAAATGCAGTGACGCCCGTCAACGCCCGTCGTTACGCTTTAACCCTATCTGGCCTGGGCGATTTGGGATGTATATGAAAAAACAACTTCTTGTTGTTGTTGTTGTTCTCTCAAGTGTCATCTTTGTTGTTGTTGTTCTCTCTCCGGTCTATATCATGGCGTCAATGCGTTATGTTAGAGCGTTAAGGCGTAACTACGAGCGTTGACGGGCGTAACTACATTTCGAAGAATTAGTGACAATTCCATGGAATATCTAGAAAATCAGAACTTCTGAGCTACTTCACCAAGGCGTTGAAGCGTTAAGCTTGGCGTTGGCGGGCGTTGCTACAAGATGACACCTCACACGACGCATTCGGACCAAGGATGGTCCATCTGTACACCAAATACCTTCCTTCACTGCTCCAAAATGTCCACTTTCGCTACTACTCGTACTGATGACGTCACCGATGACGTCACAGATGACGTGGACAACCCTCAAATCGGGGTCTACACCCCGAGAGCTACAACAGGACACCCCGCGCGACGCATTCGGACCAAGGATGGTCCATCTCGACACCAAAAACCTCACTGCACTGCCCCAAAATCCAGCCCAAGCAGACGTCAGCGAAATTCTGACGGGTAAAACCCCACAGACAGGTCAGTACATATCCTATCATGTTCAAAAATGACCATCCCCATACCCCATACAGGCCTGTATATTGTATAATGCAGACCCCTATTGTAGGGGTAAATTCCGTGTTCCGCTTTTTATAGTTTCGGAAAAAATCCTAATTTTAGATGCACCCACCCCATTGACTTGATAGGCGGACCCCGATAAGCCCGGGGACCGATATTAGCCCTTTTGGCTAGAGTTGCTAGGCGTTTTCCCCTATTTTAGGGGTAAAGTCCGTGTTCCGCTTTTTATAGTTTCGGGAAAAATCCTAATTTTACATGCACCCACCCCATTGACTCGATAGGCGGGCCCCGATTTCCCCTAGTTTAGGGGTAAAGTCCGTGTTCCGTTTTTTTATAATTTCGGGAAAAATCCTGATTTTACATGCACCCACCCATGCACCCAGGCCCCGATAAGCCCGGGGACCGATATGACCCCCTTTGAATAGGGTTGATAGGTGTTTTCCCCTAGTTTAGGGATAAAGTCCGTGTTCCGCTTTTTATATTTTCGGGACAAATCCTAATTTTACATACACCCACTCCCCCACTCTCTCAGCAGGCCCCGATAAGCCAGGGACCGATATTAGCCCTTTGGGATAGGGTTGCTTGGAGTTTTTCCCTATTTTAGCGGTAAAGTCCGTGTTCCGCTTTTTATATTTTCGGGACAAATCCTAATTTTACATACACCGACTCCAGGCAGAACCCGATAAGCCAGGGACCGATATTAGCCCTTTGGGATACAGTTGATAGGGATTTTCCCCTATTTTAGAGGTAAAGTCCGTGTTCCGCTTTTTATATGAGACAAATCTTCATTTTACATACACCCACCCAAGACTTGCAAAATCCTTCCGTAGGGACCTCAAGTCCCCGACTCGAATGAATGGACGGCATACAAGTCCGTACATACACTCCTAATCACGTGACCGCCGCAAGATGGAAAAAAAACAGAACCAAGTCAGTACATCCCATACAGTCATACCCAGCTCACACCCGATTCACGCAGACCGGAAGTGACGTCATACACCTGCGCACTCCCCGTGATGGAAAAAACCCAGGCACAAGTCAATACATGCATTCCATAAAGTCAAACATACGCTCAGCCCTCTATATACTTGGGACTACTTTCTGTCCGCGGAGGCAGACCGCATCACCGCAGAGGAATCATCTAATTGACCTCTCGACCTCGGCCAAACCACTTTTAGTCGGTAGGGGTGCAAGGTTGGTCAAAGGTCAATAAGGCCTTATCTCCTCGCTGTATTCTCAAGTGCAGACCTTTGACCCCTACCGACTAAAAGTGGTTTGGCCGAGGTAAAAGGTCAATATGACCCGAAATCACGGCTATATACTACTAGCGTATTCGCTGTTCCAATATGTAGTCGTATATCAAATCTGGCTCTGGTTATCGTTTATCTTCATATGTTTACAGAGAACAATAAGAATTGTTTTCGAATGCACCACTTTACGGGCCTGTTACTCGAGAATCATCCATTTTTAGACTCGGTGCCTTGAAATTTTTCTGAGTATACAATATAATATTTTGCTTCATGCCAATTGAACAATCTCTTGTAGTGGAAGTATTTTATTTTGGTACTTCTGCGTTGTTCCTGACATGGGGCAACTTACCCATCTAAAGATACAAGGTCCTTTTCCACAATACTTATTGCGAAAAAGGGACCGCCTTGATAACGCCCCAAAAACGTCATCTTTTCCGAAGGTGTTTTCCAGTCCATGTTCCTACCGACAGTTCATTTGTCGATTGTACTTGTTAGAAGCGGATTAAACGAAGGGGAATCCTCGGTTCAGTCAAAACAAAACAATAAGTTTCATGCACTCTTGGTTAAGAAATGGGAGACGGAAGACCAAACAAGCTTCCAAATAGAATTCGGCCTTGCTCGTCTTCATCTAGAATTATGCGAAGTATCAGCACAATACAGTGACCTCTCAAGTCGGAAAGTGCCAGTTCTTGTTTCTCTCTCGTTCCAGATGAGGGAAGGGGGGGCGGGAGGGGGAGGGGGCGGTAGGATAAAACCGTGTGATACACACGTAGGTTACTTCACATTTATGTATCCGTGTAAGTATAAGTAGTATACAAAGCGTGAATTGGGGGAATAGCGCCTCACTGCGCATGCGCGAGAAGAAAATGGAGTGAATTTGACCTCAGAAATTAGCCTATGACCTTTGTGACGTCACGTTTCATCCAATCAGGTTGTTAATGATGGTGGTGGGGTGAGGTGGTCAAGATGCGGCGTTTCGTGTGGGGGTGTGGGTGGGGAGGTGGTTTAAGATGGCGTCGTGGTGGGTGGGTGGTGGAGGTGGGCTGGTGATGGCGTCGGTGGTGGTTGGTTGGGAGGTGGTTTAAGATGGCGTCGTGGTGGGTGGGTGGGTGGAGGTGGTCGGATGGCGTCGTGTGGCAGGGTGGATGGTGGGAGGTGGTTTAAGATGGCGTCGGGTGGTGGGTGGGGTGAGGTTTAAGATGGCGTCGTGTGGGTGGGGCAGTGGAGGTGGGGTTGAAGATGCAGTCGGTGGGTGTGGGGTGGGGAGGTGGGGTTTAAGATGGCGTCGTGTGGTGGTGGTGGTGGGAGGTGGGTTTAAAATGGCGGCTGTGGATGGTGGGAGGTGGGTTTAAAATGGCGGCTGTGGATGGTGGGAGGTGGAGGTAGAAGCCCAGAAGAGATGGTGGATTGTAGAAAAACGTATAAAAGGAGTCCATTTTTAGGGCAGGGGTGATTAGGTGGGTAGGTGGGTGGTGGATGGGTGCAAGATGGCGATGTCGTGGGTGGTTGGTGGGTGGTGGATGGGTGCAAGATGGCGGCACATGGTGGGTGGGTGGTGGATGGGTGCAAGATGGCGTCGTGGGTGGTGGGTGGGTGGTGGATGGGTGCAAGATGGCGGCACATGGTGGGTGGGTGGTGGATGGGTGCAAGATGGCGATGTCGTGGGTGGTGGGTGGGTGGTGGATGGGTGCAAGATGGCGGCACATGGTGGGTGGGTGGTGGATGGGTTTAAGATGGCGGCTGGTGTGAGTGAGTGCAAGAATGTATTCATCCGCGGTCATGTCTACGAAAAGACACGGACTTTACCGAAGATACACGGACTTTAACGAAAAGACATGGACGTACACGAAAAGACGCGAAGGTGAACGCCATTGTGGGAAACCTCCCACAGACAGGTCAGTACATGCATTTCTATGTTGTTCACGCATAATAAAAGGATTGATCTGTAATCTGTGTTGTTGTAGTTGTTGTTGCTCCCTTTTTTGGACTAACCCATCAGAATAGTACGTATCACGGACTACACCCGTAGAGCTACATCTGGTCTATAAAACACGTCTCTCGGGATCCCACACCTTCATTTCTACAGAGCCATGGCGGAGATCCAGCCCCATGCGACTCGTATTTTACAGTATGCCACCGTGGTGAATTCATTCACGGGTTACCGAGCAGTGGTCCGGTCCATGTTTGCAGATGGCGACGACAACGAGGGACGACGCCAGATCCTGAACGAGTTCACAGAAGCGGTCCTCCACAGAGTGCACTTCCGATGGAGAGGCGTGCCATCACTCACCACTACTGGACTATGACAGAAAGCCATCCTGATGCCTTCGCGCTATGGACCAGAGCCCACGCCGGAACCAGCGCCGGGCCGGCTGCCTCATACCAGTTCCAGCCCTACTGACCCTGGCGCTGCAGTGGCTTCGACACTATAAATACGAGGTCGTGACAGAGTGTAAAATATTCACCGTCTGATATTTACATCGCATGTTTCACCATCCTACGAACCATCCTGTCTCCCTTTACACCCCGGTGGCACGTTCGAAGATAAAGTCACCCCAGCAGCAGAAGACCGTGGAGCCATTTGCTGGGCGCCCGCTGGAGACTGCATCGAATACGGCCACACCCACCGTGACGGCTGGACCAAATTTAAACGGGTGTTGAGCGGCGAGCTCGACGGAAACCTCATCCACATAGACAATGCCATCTACGCATACCGTACCTCCCTCTTCCTACGCCTGGGCCGCTACCAAGATGCTACGCGAGGCTTCACCCTAGACCCCGATCTGTGGTCAGCCTTGGAGAAAGTGGTGCCTATTGTGGACCAGCTGTTTACACCGGACGAGCGATCATCACACCAGTTGGGGTGGGCTCGTGCTATTGAGGACGCGCTGGCTGAACCCCATGAACAACTACATGAACCCGACGACGATGCCATTGATTACCCCGCTAGACTCAGTCAGCCCAATGACATGACCACCTGATCCTTTGATCTCACGGGGTTCTCCCTATAAATACGAGAGACAGTGAAATCTGGTACCATTCACGTACTGACCATGACGGAGCATATAGTACTGGCGTATTTCAGCTTGACCCCCGAGGTTTTCCTGCACGTGTATGCGGATAAGGTCGATATCATGGAGGAGGTGGTGGGAGACACGGACCCTACACAACCGTGCCCGGCTCACATTCGTCTGTCCCGGGAGGGCTGGACCAAATTCAAACGGGTGTTGTCTGGTGAACTGGACGGCGACCTCATCCACTTGTGTCACGATGCGTACATCCGACGCGGCCCTTTCTTTGCTCAATTGGCTCGGCTAGATGGGGGTACAGTGCATTTTACCCTTCACCCTGATCTATGGTCTGCATTGGAAGATGCCGTGGTAGATGTGGATGAAGTGCTTATCAAGCGGTCATCAGACGAGTTGGACTGGTCATTTACCATGGCCACTGTGGAAGTCCACGAAGAAAATCAGAAAGAAACTCCGGCCCAAGATATACCCGTTATAAATAAACGATAGAGCCAGAGTCCATCATCATTTTGTCACCATGAAGCGCTGGGAGAAGGTGTTGGATAACTTATACTACAGTCCCGACAGTCCGGTGGCCTATAGTGCATTGTCGGCTCTCTATCGAGCGGCCAAACCCCAGGGGGTACAACGTGCCCAAGTCCGAGATTGGTTAAGAAGACAAGACACCTATACCTTACATCGATCTGTCCGTCGCCATTTTCTACGGAACCGGGTCATCGTGGGAGGAATAGATGCCCAGTGGCAAGCGGATTTGGTGGATATGAGCGCCTTTGCCAAACACAACGATGAGAATCGGTATATCTTGACGTGCATCGATATCCTATCCAAGTATGCGTGGGTGGTACCCATCCGGACGAAAACGGGGGCAAATCTCATAGCGGCGTTCAAAGACATCTTCAAGACCGGGCGCAAACCTTTGTATTTACAAACCGACGAAGGCACGGAATTCCTCAACAGACCGTTCCAACAGTTTCTGAAAGCCCAGAAGGTGTTTTTCTTCCATACGTACAACGAGACCAAGGTTTCCGTGGTGGAAAGGTTCAACAGGACATTCAAAGGCCGCATGTATAAATATTTTACCTATAAGAATACAAGGCGGTACATCGATGTTCTCCCGAAACTTGTCAGCGGTTACAATCGAGCCTATCACCGGAGTATACAGAGAGCCCCCATTACCGTGACCCAACGCAATGAAGCCCAAGTCCGGCGAGTCTTGTACCCCATACAATCGCAGCGTATGCCGAAGAAGGAGTTCAAGGTCGGGGACCCTGTACGGATCAGCAAAGTCAAGGGCAAGTTCGAGAAAAGTTACTTGCCCAACTGGAGCGATGAGCACTTCCTGATTAAACGGCGCCTACCCTGACAGCGGCGAGTCTATGAACTGGAAGATCTCCAAGGGGAAACGTTGCTGGGGACGTTTTACGAGACGGAATTACAGCCTGTTGTAAAAACACAGCAAGACTACTACACGGTGGAGCAGATTTGAAAACGGAACGTCGACGTGGCAAACTGTTTCATTTCGTGAAATGGCAAGGTTGGCCCAGTTCCTTCAATTCCTGGGTCGCGGCCAACCAGGTGAAACGACTATAAAACCAGACACCACTGCCGTCCTCCTTCATTCCACGTCCGACTACAGTGCTATGGACCAACAGCAGCTGCCTCTGAAGACAGCGTCTCGCAAAACGCGCAAAGCGGAAGTGGGCTTTGGGGTGCTATTGCTAACCCTGCTGAGTGTGTTGTACGGAGGTGTGTTTTACGACGTAGCCTATGTCAGCACGTTACTTAACCAACTGAGAACACCAGGCACCAGCGAAACCGGTCTACAGAGAGCACCAGTCGTATCGAGCTTAGTCACCACCACCACCACACCCCGCGTACAAGCCACGTCGAGCTCTACACCTACACCAAGTACGCCCACTACGTCTGAACACCCACCGGATTTCATCCCTCACAGTGAACCGACCACCCACGTTGTACCCATCACCACCATCATCATCCCTGAACGTGAACAGACAACGACGACCGACGTTGTACCCACCACCACTCCAGTTCACTCGTACGAAATTTACAAGAGCGGGTTACCACGACAACGGATACACCTCGAACCATGGACCCTGGGTAGCAGCATCCCTTCACTTGCGTCATCGCAGGACCGACGGGCTCCGGCAAAACGCACTTCGTCAGGAAGCTCCTTCAACACGCCGACAGCATGATCACTCCACCCATTGCCAGAGTCGTGTGGTGTTACGGAGAATGGCAGGAAGCGTATGCAGCAATGCTCCACATCACGTTCGTGGAAGGCCTACCCAACCTGGCCGATTTGGAACCCGACACCTTGGTGGTTCTGGATGATCTCATGGCGGAGACGGATGCACGGGTCACCCAACTCTTTACCAAAGGCAGCCATCATCGACGGCCTTGCATCATCTACATTGTGCAGAATCTGTTCAGTAAAAACAAAGAACATCGGAATATCAGCTTAAATGCCCACTTCAAAAACCCGAGAGATACCACTCAACTGCTGCACCTGGCGAGACAGATGTATCCCGGCCGCACACCGTTTGCGTTGGAAGCCTTCAAAGATGCCACAACCCCTCAACACGGGTATATGCTCTTCGACCTCAAGCAAGCCACCCCCGACCACCTTCGACTACGGACCGGTATCTTTCCCGGAGAGACCCACCACGTGTACATGCAAAAATAATGTAAACACATCCACAGTGGCGCCTCCAGCTGGGGTCTGTGTGTTTGATGATGGGAATAATAAAAAGAATGAATACCACAGCAGGGTTGACTTTGTCTGTGAGGTGGATAAAAAGGGCAGCGTTGTGGGTTCTAGCATTAGTTGTACAGGATGTCTGCGCGAGTACGGAAGCACGCTCCCACGCTCCGTGTATTGAAGACGGCCCCACCCGAGTTAGTCCGAACCATTGCACGCGGTGCGGACCCTGACCTTGTACGCTGTCTGTGCGAGGTCGGGTACAACCTGTTAAAAGGCAACGTACCACTGACTCCGGCTCAGAAGACCAAGTTGGCCAAGCATAAGACAGGTCTCCGAACCCTAGTCCACAAGCGGGTCCCTCAAACACAAAAGAAAAGGTGTTACAGAAAGGCGGCTTTCTCGGGGCCATCTTAGCACCGTTGGCCGCTTCCGTGTTGGGTCCAGTATTGGGTGGACTCTTCGGCCGACAATGAACCACACGAAAAAAATGGTCCTCGTCGAACCATGGTTCCTGCAAAACCTCCAATCACCCTACCCTGTCCCACCTACGGTGAAGACCATAAACAGCCTCGATGGAGAGATGCAACAGATCTTACAGAGACCGGGGTTAAGCGACAGTGAGAAAGCACAACGGTACAATGAGACGCTTCAACGGTACATGACGTTCATGGACCAATACAAAACCCTGTCTACCCCAGCAACAGCACCACCACCACCACCACCACCACGTGACAGACCGCTGACCTCAGCACCGTTCCAACAGCCGCCATTACCAGGGGTAGCTCCCACAGCCCCACAGTGGGTGGAAGACGAAGTGCTGAAGAGTGTACCTGCCTCGTTCAAGAAACAAGCTGGCCTGGTATTACAACGGATGAAACAGAATCCCAACATGACTTGGAATGATAAAGGCGAACTCCTGGTACAGAATCAGGTGGTCCCCGGCACCCACATGACGGATTTAGTGAATGATCTGATGCGTCAACGCAGATCGCACACCGATCCTCGAGGACGGGAGGTCTTCGCTCAAGGCTTGAAAGACATGCATGTACCACAGGAATTGGTGGGGAACCCCCACCGCTGGGCCTTTATGCAGCAAACCCAGCAATCGCCGAGTCGTGCACCACGACTCTCACCACAACCTTCTTGGGAAGCCGACTGGGAACCGGAGCCACCCCCCAAAACTCCACCACCATCACAACGGGCACCTTCTTTTCAGGCCTTTAAAAAACCACCCTCGATCAGGACACCCCACATCTCCAGAGCCGTGACACGTAGCAAGTCAACGCGACGAACACGACGCCGGACACAACCGCCCAAGGCCCGGAAGACCTATTAAAACCAACAGCAGCAGCAGGACAGCTCAGTCGCCATGTTTTACCTGACCCTACCCAGTAACAGTTCGCTGGATGTGTTTCCTGACAACACCGTGGCCAAGTACGTCACCCAGTTACCGCAACCGTTACATTTATCTGGCCGGTGGGAATGCGGCCTCATGGATATCCAATACCCTTACTCGTGGTACAACGTGCGAGCCAATGAAGTGTGGTACGAGGTCACCTACGAAGGCAAAAAACACCCGACTCACCCTGCCCGAAGGCCAATACGATACCCCCAAAGAGTTCATGGGTGGGCTGTCAAGACTGATGCATTATAAGGCGCTACGGGGGGTGACGAATACTTCAAGACCCATCAAAGCCTATCCCTTCAAGAATCACGTGGACTTCGATTACAACGCACACAACGACAAGGCACAGTTTATCGTCTCCGGCAAGGCGAGTGTCGTACTGAGTGCTATCCTACAGCAAATGTTGGGTTTCGATCTAAAGACGTTCGCTGGTCCCACCGAACACCATGGCGAGATGCCGATGGATATGAAGGCGGGTATGTACGGACTCTACGTCTACTCGGACGTGGTGGACAACCACATCGTGGGCGATATCAACACACCTCTGTTACGGGTGGTCCCCATTAAAAAGACGTATGGAGGTCAAGTCACCCACAGTTCCACCCACATGCTCTACTTGCCCGTACGACAAACTGACATCAACACGATCACGGTGGATATAAGAGATGACACGGGACGACCGGTGGCATTCGAACGAGGAAAAGTGGTGCTGACACTTCATTTTCGACAAGCACGTGCTCCCCACTTTGCATAATGAAAGTACCTTACGAGTGCGATGCACGCAGTTATGCCGACTATTATGCCCAACAGGCCGGGGGTGGCTTTCCGGTCTTTAGCGGTGCACGCATGCAACGAGGACATGGACTGGGGAACATACTCGGCAGCATCGTCAAAACGTTCCCGCCCTTGGTGACGCGTGGGGTGAAAGCAATCGGCAAACAAGCGGTACGCAGTGGACTGCAAGT
>JAVTVY010050813.1:0-26612 GCA_036873755.1 Hanleya hanleyi
GAGATGGTTCCATTCCCATCTCCTACTGACAACTACACCCCTCCAAGGGCCGATATCCCACCCCGGTGGGCTAGGTCGTTGGTGTGAGTGGGAGAATGGCCCATTCCAGTCCCCTGACCGCCGAGCTGCACAACGGAGTGGGGGCAGCCAAGAAGTCAACCATGCACTACTGACGGAGCGAAGATGTACTATCACTTGTAAAAGTTAAACACCGCTATCACGGCCAGTTCACATGTTTGCGAATTACTGGAATCTGGATTTGAACTTTTCTTCAAGTTCTCTCTTGTCTGGTTTCGGCACCTTGGCCACATTCCGAGGTAGTTCGGCTGGACGGTCAAATCTCCTCAACTGCACTTTATCCCGGTGGACCTCATAAATTCTCTTCATAATCGCTCCCATGTGGTCAGATTTGGCCTTCCCATACCGGTTTTTCAAGACATAGATCTTCCTTCTCTTGGAGTAAACAACAGAAGTAGCAGGCTTTCCGGACTTGTCTTTCTTCTGCTCCCTTCTAGTGTTGTTCCAGTCGATGGCAGCGAGCATCAGCCTCGCGGACATTGCTATCAAAGAGAATACAGAAATCATTCAAACTTTACATTGTACAAAAATGAAATCCAAACGATGCTTATGTACACTTTGAACATAAATATGATATACAGGGCACGAGTATGACGGACAGAAGGGAGAAGAAGGGTTGTCTGATTGATACACAGTTGCCTGGACTGTGGGATATTGGATGGTCGATGTCTACGTATAATTTTATTTCAATAAATCATGAAAATTAATAATATTTTTTATTTTTAACTCGATTTTTTTTTTTTAATTTTTTTTTTAAGTGTATTTCTCTTTCATCTTTGGCTCAATTGAAGTCATTCCTTATAATGTCATGCTAGCTGAGTTACTACAGTTTTTAATTATCCACCATACCCTGTCCTCTGACACAGAATACAATTGGGAATAGAACCACTCAACATGGTCATTTAAAAACCTTCTGAGAAACCCCCCCCCCCTAAAGCCTACCTTTCCAAATGCCATTCGTTTATTACTTCCCAAGTGGACCAACCTTTGGAATATATACGCTTTGAATATCGAAACCTCCCTCGAGGAGAGAAATTCATTCTTCGTGCCAAAACATGGCTTTTCAAACTTCCGGCCAAAAACACTTCCGGTCGGAATTTTATAGAACCAGGCTATACAATATTATCAGCGACGATTGGTCGAAATTATCCCCTAAAGTCAGGGGCAGATAATCCAGTGGGCGGGGATAGGGGATAATTTTGACCAATCGTCGCCGATATTATTGTACAACCCGGTCCTTAAAATTCTGACGGAAGTGTTTTTTGGCCAGAGAGCTGGCTAAGAGCTTGAAAAGCCGTGTTTTGGCGCGAAGAATGAATTTCTCTCCTAAAGGGGAGGTTCAGATATTCAAAGCGTATATATTCCGACGGTTGGTCCACTTGGGATGTAAAAAACGAATGGCATTTGGAAAGGTAGGCTTTCGTGTTTTTTGTTTTTTTTTGAGAATGTTTTGAAATGACCGTGTTGAGCGGTCATAGAGGACAGGGTATGGTACATAATTGAAGACTGTAGTAACTCGGCTTGACATTATAGGGAATGTCTCTAATTGAGCCAAAGATGAAAGAGAAATACACTATAAAAAAATATATATATATATTTATTACTTTTCATAATTTATTGAACAAATTATATGTAGACATCGACCATTCAATATCCCACAGGCCAGGCAACTGTGGATTGATACTGTTTCAGTGAGCCAAGTAGAGCTGAATCAATATATCTAGAGAGAAGTCTGAATCCAGTCATTTGCTTAATCAGTTATGGCTTATAAGTTAGCCATATCCAAAAATAGTAAGATGGGACATCCCATGTTTAAACATGGCCTAGACAACATTTGGTGGTATGATATATGCAAAATGTTAGTTACCATCATAATGGAAGTGTTGTCTCTTTTGACAGTATTTCAACAACATACTGTGGAAAATTTCCAGCTCGCCTGTGTGGCAGAACTTTGTTAGGTGATTCATGGCATTGAGAAGCCTTGTATTTGTCACAATTTTCTTCAAAGCAACAAAAGCTGGAGACTTGGGTTTCAGCCATTTTGTTGCTTTTTTGTCAGCTGTTGAGAGAGTTGGATGTGCACACTTGTGGAACTTTTTGTTTCCGGACCATTTGTGGTTGTTGGTCACATGGTGCAACACCGAGAGCCATTTTTCTCTGAAATTAAAATGAGAACTTGTTTTTATTCGGTATCTCACACAATACACAAAAAACGTCCACTCAAAAGTTACATAATGATTATATTAGATGTACCAGTGACAAATATTATGTAAGCTAAATAACAAATGCTGATAAAAATCTATGTAAAGTCCTCATATTCTCGAGTTTCTATTGATTGTGGATGAACTACTTATATTGGCTGTAACTCACTACTTGACAAACCAGTCAACCTCAGCTGAGACAAAGCAACCTGTGACATATGTGTACAGTAGATTTTGTTCAGATCAACACCCCAGGGGGTGATCATGGGAATCTGCCATCTTTAGAAATTATTACATAACTCTAGCTGATTATAGATACCCTGAACACATAAGACAGCTTGATCTCTGAGGCTTAAGATACAGTTCTGGCTTAAAATGTATGCTAAACAGTGAAATGAGACTTTGGACATTTGTAGTTAAGATTAATTAGTTCTCTAACTACTGGAAGTGGTCACAAAGAGGTCCCACACTATCTGATTATTGTATATTCTAGACTGCTGGTTCAAAACCAGCAGACAACCATGACATAAGATGAAAGATACTTGTGTTTGTAAACCATATTTAGTATCCACAAAGTACACACTGTTCCTATTAATTTCTGAAGAATAATCTGCAACAATCTAATCCACTAGTTTAGGTGTGCTTGTCATGCAATACATTTCCACTACATTAAGTGATCAAGTGCTGTCAATTCAATGGCAGGGCAGAGACAAAAGTTGTCAAGTTTGGGAGTGCTTTAGAGAGTGGGGGAGGTGAACTCCCTCTCTCAGCATTGCCCCCCTCCTCCCCCTAAATATCTCTATACTGCATAAGTTCATGCTTTTTGCACCCTGGGATAAGATGCTCCCATGACTTCAAGTTGACAAAATTATTCAAAACTGTTAAAAACAAATGTAAATAAATGTAGTAAAGGTAGATTCAATGGTATTTTTCTTTTCTGTATCACCTATAAATCCACACTATCACCTACCGCAGAACTTGTTTGTCCTCTCCGCATGTAGCACATGCCCACCACAAATGATTTGAAATACTCTGTATCCAAGGAGCAAGGTCGGTACAGTCCTTCTTTTTGGCCTTGGCGGTGAGCTTCTTCACAATGCCTTTTGCAAGATGCCAGGTGTCAAATTGATGGTTTATCTGCATTTCAAGTGATAATAATACAATATCTTGCATACCATATAAATATATGAAATAGCATCATCTTTTGAAATACAATGGCAAGTAACATCATATCTGAGACTAGAAATGCAATGGAGAGTGTGATAGAATATTAGTGGTCAAACTTTGATATTCTCACTCTTCAGTGGTAACACACTCAATTCAATCTCCATTGCAATTTCAGTCACCATGGTATGTGGAGGAGACTGACCAATAGCCCAAGAGAAAATGTTCGGAGAGTGATCAGGTGATGATCGAGAATGATCATTATCCTAAAAACAAAAGAAAAGGGGACAGAGGAAGGATGAGTTAGGCTTAGACGACACTACACTGAGCTGCCAATGTCACTGTATTTACTCAACCTGAATACAGCTAGCAGAATTTTTTTTATCACAGTTTAACATGTTTAATAACACTATAAAAGGCCATGATTTTCATTGAAAATGGAGACCTGTAAATTGTATAAATGTACCTGTTTGTAGTCCTTCTTCATCATGCTGGTGACCATGTTGTGACGATCAGTTGCCAGAACACCAACTTCCAATCCACTGTCAGTGACCTCCTTTAGGCATCTCTTCAGACCTTCTGGTTCCATATGGTTAGAATTCTTGACCTGTTTAAAAAAAACACAGTATGTTTTGTGAGCACTACATTAGAAATTAAGCATTCAAGAAGTGCCTACAGATCAGAATCAAAATGAATGCCCCCCTCCCCCAATTAACTAAACAACACTTCCCAACATCTTTTCAGGGATTTCAGTTTTAATGCAATAGTATATTTTAGACAAGAGCTGTGTTAATTGCTATTCTCTTGGATAGTGATCACGATCTGCATTGACCAATGACTCCCCCAAACAAGAAGTTTCTAAATTTACTAAAGTAATTACCTCTGAAACCTGTACAAGCTTCATAGAAACTATCTTTCTTGTGCCAGATTTCCCATCCCCATCTGTATGCATGAGAGTGTAAGAGCCATATTTGGCAGTGTGGCCAGGACTGTCACAACGCCCATCTCCCGCAAGCACCACAGATCCTATTAGCTTAACTTCTTCTGTAGCCTTTCTTCTTTCCTCCTCCCAACATTCCTGTATCACTGGCAGAATGCTTTGTTTTTGTACTTTATTATACACAGTCTTCGAGAACAACAGGAGGTTCAGCATGTCAGCAAAAGCACTTATTTTGGAATAGGTGCTCCCACTAGTCAATATTGCAGCTGCAATGAGCAAATTGCCCATTGGCTGCTTCCTATCAAGAGGCTGGGAATGCCAGACATATGAGTGACCACTGTGGCAGGAAATCTTGAAACCGACCATCGAACCTCTCGTGAACTTGGAAGATTTTGTGACTGGACTGCCACATTCCTTACAGAATTTGTGAAGATCTTTCAGATTTTCCTCAAACACAATATACTTTTTCATTTTACAGGGGTCGAAAGTTCCAGACTTCTCTGCACTGCTTGATTCACTGCTGTCCGTTGATGGCAAATATTCCGCGAGTTGTTCTTCATCTGTTATCTCTCCACCAAACTTCGAGCGCGATGGTGACTGAATTGGAGAACTTGACTCTGACTCATCAATGAACACTTCCTGCTCGACAGTGCTGTTCCATGTAGTCTGAGTGGCACAAGAACGCAGAGGTCTATTTGCATAAGGGTGATCTCTCCCTGTTCGCCGCGGAGTACCATACAGAGATGATAGCTGAGGAATAGCAGACTGAAATAGAAAATTATAAAACTTCATTAGACAATGAGACTCTACACATACCAGTATTTGTGAGCTTGAAATGGGATTCACGGCAGCATAAACAGTGGTTTATGACAGAAAAATGATAAAAAAAAATGGTTTTTGAGTAAACTTACTACTCATGCCTCAAAAAGAGTATGATAAAAAAATGTAACCTACTTAAACAGAAACTAAAATTAGAAAATTTTGGTATCTCGCTGGCAGATTGACCAAAATGAGATGAGCTGTATTGTTCTGAAGGTTGAGATACCTGCTGTCTTGATACAGATGTGGGTGTCTGGGGGTGTACATGTGACTCTGGTTCGGTAAACACCGTGCCCTCTGTGCTCTCGTGTTCCAATTCGACCATTGCCCTAGTAACCGTTTCAGCAGCAGCTTTCCTCTTCTTGGCCCTAGAGGGGCCAATCTTCAAAACAACAAAAACGATATAATCAAATTTTATATTTCCAGGCAGAAAGCTCCAGACAGTAAAACTATTGAAGATTATTGCTTCATTTAACAAATGGAATAATCTTCGAAAGATTAATGATGTAAAAATTTAAATTCCTTTATGCTAGAGATAACTTACTATGAGAAATGGTTATATTACACTGTAACCCCTCCCCCCCCCAAACCCCTAAAACATATGGATAAAATCTCAATATCGTAATCTATTGGAAAATACCCAGTTTAAAGAATAAACAGTTCCAAATGAATTTACCAGTTTTGGAACTGCTGTAGTGCTACTATCGCTTGTAGATTCCCGACACACAGTTATCTCCTTCTGGGAGGACTCTGACAGTAACTGAAATTTAGGAAGAAACATCATGCTGCGTGCAGAAAAATATCAACACAAAATTGGTGGTTTGAGGAGGACATATGCATTTAGCTGTTTAGTACCGATAATAAGTCACAACACCTGTGATATTGAGATTTTGAATAAGGTGAAGCCTACCCCCCCCCCCCGCACCTTCACTACCGGTACCTAATGTCTTTTTGTTTGCCATCACCCAGTCAACCAATGCATAACAAAACGTTAACTAAGGTGTAGAAATCATGCCACATCTCCAATTTGAGGGAGCACACATCCTCACACTTGATGAAGCAGCGCGGTGAAACTTAACATTGAGTTGAATAGAGCCATGTCAGAAAACTGTCAATAAATAAAAAACATCAAAGATAAAAGTCATGAAATTAAAGCATGGTTTAGGGAATAGGGACCGTTTTGACATACTAAAGGTTTTTGAACCACAGTTTATGATGAAATGTCTACCAAATTATGTGCTATCTAATCCCCTGTTAAGATTCACCTCGTTACTCCCCGCAGTGATCGGTGAATAAGGATCAGCCGTCTCGAATAGAGTTGATCCAGAAAGTACCCGCACATACCCTAAGAAACAGCAACAACTACCCACTCAAATGTATGTTGAAAACTGGACCCGCGGTAATCACCCAATTACGAAAATATGTTTCTTTTTGTGGACAGCCATAGGCCTAGATCACCAATAATATAAATAACTTGAACACAATACCTCCCCGATCTTTCTTTGCTGTTCTCGCTTTTCCAACCTGGCAACTGTTGACACTCGTTTTGATTTGTGAGCGTGACGATGCACAAACTCAGTTGGCACAGCGTCTTCTTTCAGCAATCTTTTCTGCGTTCCCTCGGGATGGATTCCATATTTTGCATAAGCATCTTCCTTAAAACAATTTGGTGAAAAGTGCGCGGAACAAAGTCTTGAGTTCTTCGTCGGTTTGAAGCCCTGTCGACTGATGTTATGTTCCCACTGCTTCAGCAAGTCGGGCTTACGCAATGGAAATCGGTGAAATGAGACGTCAATCGGAATATTGTTCGGCCTACTGTCACTGTCAGCCCTGTTAAAACACCCAAACGCCACGCATTGTGACATATTGACAGGGTATTTGTGAAATACTCGTACAAACACACAAACTTGTCTTCTAATTAATATCCCTGCATAAATACTCTCAGGTCGTTTCAGACACTGCGGGAATCTGAACTATACCGGCATGTTATTCTGTTTTAACAGCGAGAATCTTGGAGCCAAGTGACGTCACGCGCAGAGCGCACAAAATAATCCGAATTTTCTGATTGGCTCAAATTCAGCCTAAATTTAACAATGGCGGCGACTATGTCCTGTCGATTTGTAGCCTTTTTCGCGTCTTTCAGAGTTTTTATTTCAGTTGGAAAAAATCGCAAAAAATCACCGTTATGGTTTTTGGACACTGGGGGCATTACTCTTCCGCATGGAATATACTTTGACCATATGTTTTCTATTCCTTTAAGAAGCCATTAGAATTGAAGAGAAACAATCATGTGAATTTTTACAATTTGTCTTTGTTAATTTCTGGTTCAACTAAATCTCCATACAGGGTTTCAAATAACATAAATGTTTATTAACTGCAAATTGTATTCTTAAATTTTTGAAATGAAATAAATGTATAAAATGAAATGTTCTCATTTCTCAAGATGTGGGTAGAAATGTACAATTGAAATGTGTGAAGATCCTTAGCTTGAGTATATGAATAGTGCAATCAATAGACAAGGAAAATATAGCCTGTTATAATGATGAAAATTCTAATCATAATTGATTATACTTTTTCTGATTACAGCTAAAAATAGGTTATGCTAACATTTTATTATCAATATATTTTAAAACATATTTCTTTACCATTTTGTCAAAAATCTGGTATGGAAATATTCTACAATCTTCTGCAAGGAACAAAAATCAATAAATTTTCTAAATCAATAAACAGTTCAAAACAACAAGATAATTTATTTAGAGCTACCATCAACCAGTTAAATCCACCTGTTTTGACATGAACCGGAAGTATACAAGCAGTTTTGTGGTAAAAATATCTCACCCTCAGGGGATTTTCTCCAGGGGTGTATGCCAATCTTCATATGGGGTCCCCAAGCCTGGGGTTTCCAAGCTGACGATTCACACAATCATAACAATGGCAACCCACACTGCCTAGATGAAACTGGGTAGATCTGAAAGTGATATTGAGGCAGAGATATGGATATTTCTTTGTGAAAGCCATGCTATATGACCCATTAAATATGACTGCAATTATAAGGTGAAGTACATTATTATAACCTGCAGTCCATATAGCAATATTTATTGAGGCCAATATCAATCTTTTAATATGCCGAGGGAAACTTGTTGATAATAGCTGATACTCCCGGGTCTACATCACCGTTCACCATATCACTAGCTGCACTCATCACCATCTGCTATACAGTTCTACAAACCTCCATAGTTCTAGGTTAACATGAACAAATCCACCTGATTCAGGTCAGCCATTTTTTTGTCGACTGGTGGCGCCCCCGGTGTTCAATTAAATTTTCAGGGCAGATAACTTCACCCATTTTGACGAGACAGTTAAGAGGGAAAAAGACTATCAGAAACAGAAATTATATATATATTATATTTAAACAAGTGATAATAATGAAGAGTATAATATAAAGTATTCTTTAATGGGCATTATTTGTTGCTGACGTGTTATGTTAGAACTGATTCTTCTAAAAATATTTTCCCATTTTGTCCAATTTTTCTATAAAATCATGGATTTGGAATGATTATAAAATCTGAATTCAACAAGATTTCTTATCTAATATGATACTGTTTTGATAACACTAATATGTGAGAGGCTGATATTATTAACATCTTTATTTTATTCAAATAGAAACCCATGATGGTACTGGTCACTTTGAAAGATTCAAAAACAGTGTTCACAGTTCTGAGTAATATGTCAGTAACCACATGTGAATATTTTACACAGTTGCAGCTGTTTTGAACTGTAAAGTACAAATCTGATGTTTAGTGATTTCATTGAAATGGGATTTGATATCACTGAGTGAAATCAAATCAGCCAACTTTAAGCTGGGATATTCCCAGAGCTAATTAATATCTTTGAGACTTGTATACATGTACATGTAGTTCTAATTTATAATGTTATGTTACTGTAACAGTTTGTGGGAAAATTCCAATAATCTAGAAATCCTATTGGGTTGAATCTTATAGGATTTTCAGAATATTATAAGATTATTTAGAATCTTATAGGATTTTCAAATTCTCATAGGACCCTATCAGGTATTTTTTGTAAGGGGAAGTTCACCAAGTTATGCTATAAAACTGACAAAGTCCAAGAAGTGTCCTTGAGGAGTACCATAGATTATGCCGAACAATAACTAAGTCTCAGAAGTGTCCCTGAAGTCCCCCAAGTTTTGCTGAAGAACTGACAAAGTCCATGAAGTGTCTTTGAGGAGTACCTTGGATTATGCCGAACAAAAACCAAGTCTCAGAAGTGTCTCTGAAGTCCCTCATTTTTTGCTATGAACTGACAGCCCATGAAGTGTCTTTGAAGAGTCCCTTGGCTACTGCCTTTTTCTAATGAAGTACCTATGAAGTGTGCCAGTATTTTTCTCTGTTGTTGAAGTGCCTTTTCAGTGTACTCTTCAGAGGTACTTCGAGGCACACTTCACATGAAGTGTAGCACTTCTGGACAGTAAGGGTTTACTATCAAGTGTGCCAAATGCTGTTATATTTCTAAAGTCTATGGAGAATTGGAGGAAACAGATTTTACTCCATCAAGCCACAAAACCGTTAATGTTGATGCATGCTAATCCGCCAATGGCTGATCATTGATCAATTGTCTTACAACTAGGAAACAGATTTTACTCCATCAAGCCACAAAACCGTTAATGTTGATGCATGCTAATCCGCCAATGGCTGATCATTGATCAATTGTCTTACAACTAGACAAGCAAATAAAGCAATATCTGTTCTCTCTACAGGAGAACTTCTTACAGAAGCACTTCAAGGAAATTGCCTCACACAAAAAATGTTACAGAAGCAATCCACAGAAATTGCCTCACAAAAGAACATTATGGTTGTTGGATTAGTCACTGAACATTGGTAGACGGGCCTACAGCTTTACTTTTGAAAACAAATTGCCTCCCAACATGACTCACATGTAATATGTAACATGCAATATATTTTATGTCAGATAACAAATTATTTGTTATACAATAAATTGAAGGTGCATATTATTTGACAAGTAATGCCGACTATGCATTTGTGTACCATAGAATATATTTTTTTAGGGGGGGAAATGGCAAAACTGGGGGGGAAGTGACTCAAAATTTTAGGGGGGAAATGTTTTTTTTAGGGGGGGAGTGACTGGGGGGGGGTGGTTCGGAGGGGGGGGAGTGTCTAGCTAAAATTCATAGCGTCTCCCTTCCCTCAACGCTATGCCGACAACAAATACATTTCCCTGGTGGGAACTCGAACATCTCCATGGCGCACTTATTATTACCTTTGCGCCCTATTGGACCTTCATTAACTTGAGAAAATGGGCCGTCATGAATAAAAATACAGAAATGGCAGACGTAATGGCCATTCGTCGATCAAAATTATCCCTATGGAGCCTCAAAATCACCTGAAATCGAGGGTCAATAAGATGGGTATTTCCCTCATAATCGACCCCGTGTACACAGGGGATGATGATCACAACATCGATTATGGTATTTTTATTCATGGCGGCCCTTTTTCTCAAGTTAATGAAGGTCCAATAGGGCGCAAAGGTAATAATAAGTGCGCCATGGAGATGTTCGAGTTATCACCAGGGAAATGTATTTGTTGTCGGCATAGCGTTGAGGGAAGGGAGACGCTATGAATCTTAGCTAGGAAGTGTTCTGCACCCTGCCATAGCACTGTCAAATAATTATAGACTCCCACCCAGGGAGCTCAGGAAAAGATTAATTCGAACAAACAAACAATAACAGTTGTCAACAGTTTTACAAATAGCCCGCGCTATATATTAACACAGTGCCTCCAAAGACCCAAAAGCCCCGTATGACAGTGTTATATTCAATACAGCGCCATCTACCTACACAAGGAAAATGAACTCTCACAGTATGCTTGTCATAGCACTAAAAATAATTATTAATTATAGGCTCCCAACCAGGAAGCTCCAGAAAAGATTAATTCGAATAAACAAACCAGAATATAATAACACTTGTCAACAGTTTACAAATAACCCGCACTTATCAACAGCGCTTTGATTTCAAAGACCCAAAAGTCCCGTATGACCGTGTTAAATCAATAAACCGCCATCTATCTACACAAGGAAAATGGTGATCAAGGTCAACACAAATGGGCTGACCAAGACAAACAAAAACCGCCGCGAACAGCGAAAATCTGACGAATCAACTCAAAATTTCACCATGCAGTGACAGATGCCAAAAACGTTCACGGAAAGTACTACACAAAAATCTGGAATAATACCAGCTTAAATCCCCAGAAATACTCAAAATAACAGAGACGAAATTGCACGTGCAAATCACTCAGTCTGACTACATCCGGAACATTGAAGTTAGAAGGAACTAATTGCTTTCCTATACTGGATGAAGTTAAATGATATTATTGTAGTTTTGGCCACTTTTATACGAGCAGCCAAAGCCACAATGAGAGTATATTATTGTGGAAACCTACCCTGGCATGACTAAGTATTAGATTAATACCAAAGTTCACGTTGAAGGGAACTCCAATGTGTAACGGCCGCTCTCTCTTAGGCCTCGGGTAGCCCCAGCTGGGACCTAATGATACCGTCAGTATCATTAGGTCTGACTGGCCGATTTCCAGACATTTTCTTTTTACGTTGAGCTGTGTTTGTAAAACAACAGAACGTATGATTAATGGTTGCCTGGAGACCGCTGGTTTCCGTGAAAAAAAAGGAAGTACCATTGATCATTTAGCCAGTCTAACGTCTAGCGTATTTGGTTAAGAAAAAACGTTTATTTCTGTTTTTATTGATTTCATTTAGAAAATGTTATGATACTACGTGGAAATATGGAAAATATGGAAATATTTGTGGGACTTTCATACGATGGGATTTAGAGGTCGTTTATCCATGTTTGTATCGAAGTGTTTGAATAGGCCACTGCATGTTCGTGTAAGTACAACCATGTCTGTTCATTTCGATCGAGAGCAGGATGTGCCGCAGGACAGCATGCAGTTTGTCTTCTACGTATTATCCAGATCAAAAGCTTAGCCGAAGCTCTGATTAAATTCACTGAAGGTTCACTCTTTATAGATTCTTTTCAACAGATCATGCAGTGAAAAAAGTATATATAACATTGAGAGAACGTTGCAGGTTTGCCTAAATATGATCCAGATTTGGTGTCCAGAAAAAGACTTCACGTTCTGCAGGGCCAAGGCAAATTGTACGCGCTTTTGCAGAAAGTATAATCAAAGATGGGTATTAGATGGGTCTGAGATTAAGAAAGTAAAAGAAATAAAATTCTTAGGGACCACCGATTAGCGTTTTCATCGAGTATAAATTTTATTGGATAAAAACGTTAATCGGTGGTTCCTAAGATCTCTAAGAATTTTACGTCTGTTACTTTCTTAATCTCAGACCCGTCTAATAAAAGTGTTTGGCTTTTTGATTATACTTTCTGCAAAAGTGCATACAATTTGTCTTGGCCCTGTAGGAATGCTCCTGATTTTGGTAGAGGAGGTTGCTATCTTTAAGTGGGGCATTCACATGGCAGCATATTGTGTTCATCCGACTGTGATATATACCCCCTGATTGCACTTTTTTTGTTGAAATCGGAGCGAGCAGCTATTGGGTGCATGGCTCTCGTCCAACAATCATCGTCGGCTTGTAAATGGACCAAGTGGGCTCGGCATGTAACAGTTGAACGAGACAGTGTATACCGAGTGTTCTGTTGTGATAATTAAGTATAAACCGTATTGATTCTTTTACGAGATATAGTGAACGAATTTTCCATCTTTCTCGTGTGCAGATACATGCGAACTGTGTCGACCAAAAGCATTTCACACCGAGTGCGCAAGCGCGCGTTTTTCTACACTGTGCAGTCAGAGAGTGTTACTCCGACAGGTTTGGATATTAAAACAATGGGGGAACGTAAGTGGGGGGGGGGGCGGGGAGATCAGAATACACTTCTTCATTTAATCACATGTTCGTTCTAAGCTTGATTATGGCTCTATTGTTTGTACGCTTTGTGCAAGTCCAACTTAACCCTGTTAGATCCAATTCTATAGCATGGACAATTCTATAGCATGGACAATTCTATAGCATGGACTTCACTTAGCAGAGGAACGTTCAGAATGTTACGGCAGTTGAACTTCCTTCGAAAATCGAAACAGCCAAGCCTTAAAGACGTATTTGACAGATTTTCATGTAATATTTGCCAAATTATACATTATTCTAAGCATAATGACACTTTCTTTGAATACTGGGAAAATAAAGTACACTTGCATTACCGGGTATCACCAGTTCAAACTATCGCCTTGGGTTAATAGATAGGTCAAAGTGAATTTATATGAACTACAGCTGCTGAAGTCATGCGTCAGTCCACAAACACTCTTCTTTGTTCCGTCTAGCGGAGATCCGGACAAATAATTATAGTGCAGATGTCGGATTTATAACGCGATTTAGGTTATTATTATATAAATCATGCATATAACTGTGTTTTAGGTCTCAGTAGTTTGAATTATTCAACGAAACCTACTCTTATTCCGCCTCTTTGAATTTGTAAAACCACACATTGTTGCAGCAAACTTCACGAGTTATAATAAAAGTATAGCTTATACTCATGTTAGCATTCCGAAGCACTTCGATCAGATATAATCAGGCATTGTAGAATCGGCCATTCACTACTGAGTAATGCACATGTATTAAAAAAGGAACCAGATTTGGTGCGTATATTGCATGTCATGAGAAACTCATCGTTAGACATATTTTGATCAACTGTATAGATTTTAGGTTGTAAGCATATTTTGATGAACTGTATAGTCTTTTTCATGTTCCTAGGTTGCAAAAGATTGTTTCACCGAGCTATAAGTTTGGAAGATCTTTTTAGTTGGGTGGGGGAAGATTTGATTTTATGGTATTTGAGAGCAATCTGTTTGTTAAGTAAATGTTAATGTGTCTGCCAGTTCTTTGATGTGTGGTCTTTCACTTTAGATTGTTGTTGGATTGCTGACTTACCGTATCGATGTAGAGTATTATTGCGGAACGAATCAATAAATCCAATTCTCTCTCTCTATTAATATATCCCCGATAACTTTTTACTTCCCTCAAAAACCTAACCTATGAAGACGAGAAGTGGAAGACAATATGCTGAGCTAAACTATAGCAATGTCTGCTAGAATATGAATTTTAAACTTTTTTTCATCAGAAAAAAGGTCCAATGACCATTACTAGAAAGGGATAATAGAATCAAATTAACATATTTTGTCTGTCAGGGGTGATAGGTATCTTATGTTGGAATGTAGGGGGAGATTTGGTTTAATGCCACACTCGAGGTTATTTCACTCATGGTTACATGTACATCCAAAGACCTCTTTCTCCTCGTTCCCCCGACTTTCGTTATTATTTCCTTCAATTTTCAACAAAGGACGGATTCTTCTCAAGTTTGCCCAGGATAACAGATGCCACATACAATTTAGGTCAGTAGGCCAGAGGTCGCCTTGGCCAAAAAATATTTGAAAATTGCAGTTTTTTTGCGAAGTATCAGAAAAAACAAAAACTGAGGTCAAGGGCATAGGGCAATATCAAAAATGTGACTCAAAAATCAGCAAATCAATGAAATTCAATGATCTTTTCGAGAGGATACATAAGAGACAATATAACAGGTACTGAAATGGTCAAAGGTCAAGGTCACATGGCCCAACCCCAACAGAGGAAACCCAGGATTTTTTTGTAAACATTATCTGTGATAGTTATTCCAGTCCAAGGATGTGGATTGTGATGAAACTTCAGGAATGCCTAACGTCTATGGCACACAGGAATCATATTGAGGTCCAAAGGTCAAAGGTCAAGGCCAGTGGGGATAATAAAGTCAGAAAACTATTACAAATCACATTTTGTGTGTGAATGTTTTATCTTTTTATATTACATTTTGAATGGATTGTTAATGTTTTTAGACAGAGTTCAATATCTCTCGTCTCGGTATGGCTGAAAATTGCTCAACGCTACGTTCAATTTATTTCTGCTTTATGTGGAATGCTAGGGAACTTACAGCGTGTATACGATCGGCTCTTAAACTCGGCATCTGTAAGTTTCATAGCAGTTCGCTAGACGGTTTAAATTTTCATAATGTACTCGAGAAATGTCAAGTATCTAACGTGTGTACCGTCTGTGAGTCCGATAAACGTATCAGTTTATATCCGGATATAAATCCGCGTTAACAATTGATTGTATAGGCCTATATGACGAGACTATGTGAATGAGCATGTTAACAGTTGACACAATTGATACAGAGAAGATCCGTGTTGTATTACCTGTTAGTATCTTGACGACATATCGGTAAGCGAAAGATTTGACATTTTTTTATATTAATCGTTCTTGATGGAGCCATTTGCTCCTAAACTGAGCACGTATATGTGTATAATATCTCCCAAGCCGGTGCAAGGGACCGTGTGGTCATGCCCTTCAAAGTGTCCACATGAACAGCTAGAATAAAAGCGTATCCCATATACAAATCATCACAGGAATCATTCTTGGTTCTTGGGATGCATTTTGCAGTCAGACTATTGACCTGTTGGGACCTTTGATTTCTTGTCAGCACGTCGGCATCCACCACTAGCTTGATCTTCGGGTGGGTTCAGAAAGCCCTTGAGCACGGCTTTTGTCTATATTTAGAGTATCCCCGTATGTGGATCTTGGAACGCGTCAATATGGACTTAATGCCTTCAGATTTAGCTTCTGAACAAAATGTGATGAACGTATTTGAGAAGTTTCCTGCGATGTTTCCGTACCGTCAATCATTGTCCGAATGTCGACAATCTATCCCTTGCGATTTATCTTAAGGATGTCCGCTGATGGTTTTTGACTTTGGCAGCCATTTTGCCTGTTTTTCCATTGGGTTATCTCCCTTCCCTAGGTTAAGAGATGGGGATTTCCTTTAAAAGCCTTCTAGCCGAGAATTTTGCACAGCAACACCCATCCAATTTGCTAAATTTTGATAGACATTGTGATTATCTGCAAACAGTTAGAATATAAGAAAAAGTTAAATACTATTTATATGAATTTTTCATGAATATGCTTCAAAACTAGGGCTATTCCCTATGCTTTCTAGGTTATCAAATTGAGCATAGGGCAGTCCACTTAATGTTGCCTACAGCTATAAAATGCACACCAACCTATATTTTTTTCTTTGTTTTTCCTCATATTACACAATTATGAATGCAACAACACACATTATTCAAAAAGTTAATTACTTTGATTTACCACCAGCGGACATCCTTAAAATAGGGGAAATAACACCACTTACATAATATAATACTTTTTTTTTACTTATTTCTCTGGTATACTATAGCCGACATAGTAGAATAATGTCTTCTCACGTTCACGTGTAATATTCGATCGATGTTTAAAAATTGCTTTAACATTTCAGATTGACCATGGCAGTTGGAAGAATCTTCCGCCTTGTCGCATGCCTCTTCTCTATTTTCCTTCGCTTCTCGATGATCGTCAGTGTTGAGAACAGTAACCCTGTGACGTCCACAAACGTCCAAAACTTACCCGAACGAGTCGCATATTTGGAAGGAGCTGTGGTTAACTTGACTAAGCTGGTAAGAAAATGACGAATATTTTCGTTCTGATCACAAACGTCAGATTCGACATTCAATATTCAGACGCTGTTCACAAAAACAAAATCGCGTCAAGACCTCTTTCGTACGACACTTACCATCTATTCCAAATATGCATAAAATGGAAATTTAAAACACACACGATAGTTTCCTGCAACAGCAAGACATCCTGATGTTCTCCACCTAAAATTCTTATCATTGACCATTTTTCTTTATCCAAATCGTTTTCTAGAGTAAGATGTATTTCAGTCACGTTTTGATTCAGACTGTTCATTTGAACACCAAGGGGATGTAAAACGCACGACGGTCAAACGACCCCTAGCCTCCGATTGAGCGGAATTAGACCCCAGTAACGATTACACGCGTCTAGTCCGTCCTCATTATTCAGCCGTCGTCCATTGAAGAATTGCCGCGTCCATAGAACCGGCGCTACGTTCGTATGTTGTCGGCAATGCACGAAGTTTATCACAGAATATAAGAAACTGGTGGTATGGCCTTCTTTGACAAGTTTCTGCAATAATGATTGGAATCGTAAACTTACTGCAGAAAGTTATAAAACAGGGCTATACTACCAAGCACCTCCACTCATAGTGTCTCAAATTTGGCAATACATATAGCATACTGATTGCAAATACGAGACTAGCATGTAAGATTTATGGCGTTGCGTTTCGCAACTTTTGTCCAATTCCGTTTACCGCGGGACTACATTACTTCAAGATCCTCATGGCAGCAACATGAACAGACATAATCAAAGCGTGATTGGAATACATCATTCTCTAGGTAACATACCATATAGATTATGAATACTGATCAGTGATACAGATTGATATTTTTGGAACTTCATGATGTCTTGTCATCATCATTGAAAACTGTTGACCGCTTCTCTCTTGCCGAAAACTAGCCTACTTTGATTGTTTTTTATTTGGTGCTAATGCTGCTTTTTTGTAATATGGAATAGGTCTTTGGATTATGAACAAGGAATTGTTTTAGTGAACGTCGACTGAATATTAAATTACGGAATAGACGCATGTATACCAGGTGTTGACTGTTACGATATTTTAACAGTATTAACACGGTTTTCCCCAAATGCAGTCTGTTATGTTTTCTGACTAGGATCCGATAGAGCATTGTTTTTTAATGGGTGTCGGATTGATCACATTAATACATTGAACTTATATTAGTTCGCTGTGTACTGATTGATATAACACTCTTAATCCAGAAGTGTAGCATTTTTACCGGTACCAAAGAAAAACATTTCAGCCATTTTCTTTGTGTGATATTTCAGGTGACTGGACATTTGAAGACATCTGTAAAAACAGGTATGTATTCAAGTATTTTCGTTTTGAATATGATCGAAAGGTTTATAGCTCGAACGTTTCGCGCTTAGTGCAGGCGGATAATCTAGCGAATGTAACAATACAATTGATCTAAGGATGTCTTTCTTTGCCATGTGTATTCTCTAACGCTAGACTAGTATAATCAGGTCAGGAATGACAACACAATGATTGACATCTGAAGTCAGACTTATGCTACACTTTTAAGAAAGATACTGCACAGTTGGAAGCAGGACCAAATTAATAACTAAAATTTTACTGAATGTAAACAATTTGAAGTTATATCGAAACAGGTTATACATGTTCGATTTGGTTCCATCACTAACTTATGCGCTTCAGCACGGAGCTGTCAATTTTGTATGGAATCAATTGATAAAACAACAAATACCGTATATTTCTTCCAGTTCGAAGTTTGGGATATGGTATATACGAAATAGTAATCTATAGAATGTATATGTTTTGAATAAATACGACAACCTTGGTTTCATCTTAAAACATAGAATGTGGACAGGCGCCGTGGAATATCGAAACTATAATGGCCTGCAGACATCATCGAAAACTGTTAACCTCTTCTCTCTTGTAGGAATCCATCTTGAGCCTCTACTTCATTATTTCATTCAGATTTCTAACTGTCAGTTGTTGCTAACTGTCATACAAAATAGGTTATCGATGCAAGGAAATCCTTTTGTGGACAACTGCCAAATTTCGAATGTCAGATTTGACGCCGGTTATTCATTAATCCTATTTTATACCCTCATGCAGAATGTCCCAAAGGATTCATAACAATCGGACATCTAACAGCGTGTTACACGTTCGACCAATCCCAGTCCAATTGGTTCGAGGCAGGTAAACTCTGTGCTGAGGAAGGAGCTTCACTTCTAGAGATCGACTCGGAGCAGGAAGAGGAGCATATTAAGATATATATTCTGTCTAACGCAGGTAATACGCATACGATGTTGGATTGTACGGGTTTGTATGGACGAGTCATGGGCACAAGGGAAGGCGCGAGCTTGCGAATCTGTTCCCTGAGCCCAGTACAAGACCATACAAAATTATGAAACCTTTGTTATACACCTAGAGGCAGAAATGTCGAGTCTACAGGTAGATTGAATGTTGTTGAGAGAGTACTGGTACTCTGGTCATACATCTGATATGTTGTTTGGACACCTGCCGTCTGCAAATTTGTATCACACGAAAATTAGTTCTCGTCCAAAAACTGCCCAAGATGAAGTACAACAGTCCAACAATATAAACAATATTGAGCACGTGTGATTAGGTCGGAAATAATATAGTATAATATAATAGCGTAATTATATAGGTCTGTAAATGAAATGCATCACGGTATAATCCAAGCAGAAGTTTAAGCCGCACGACGTTCGACATTACAGGTTAGTTGTGCTGGGTATTCCAGCAATTTACTAGGTTTACCCCATTTTGAGGCGTTTATTTCATCAGTCGACCTCGATGCTCAGCCGTTAAGTTGGTGTTTTAAGTTGATCTATTACAACAGCTCCCGAGCTAGCATATATAATTCCGCTTTAGCCGATGCTAGGGCTAGTTTGGTTACTTCATAGTTTCCATATGAGGAGAAACAAGGAAAGGATGGCTGAGATACTAAGGCTACGTCTGAGAATCCTCCGTATTTTAGATTCTGAATGTGAGCTGCGGAGATGAGCCTTCCTGTGAAGTGATATGGTTGCTTTTCAGTCGCCAGACGTCAACTTTCCCACCTCTTACTTATCGCTCATTTCTATTATATCTATATGGTAGGATTCTGCTGGTGGACTGTAGGTTAGTCCCCTGTTAATATCATTTATCAAATATATGTAGGTTTATTGACTTGGTGTGAAATTTAAAGTGCATGTCGTCGGGCATTTTTTTTATGGATATTCTTACATTCACCATGTTTACGCATGTTGTGGGATTTGCTCCAGATACCCTCAAAATTCATCCACCTCAATCATGGGGAGAGTGTAGCATGTGCTACTATTCTTAGTTCCAAAACTTAAACCTATCGACTACCAGGTAAAATCTCGATATTCAATGCACAAGCAAAAGCTCTATTGTCGGCTTTAGATGGTATCGGGTCCACTAAAAGGAAGAAATATGTCATATTCTCAAGATTCACTGTCATGCCTTGATCAAGCGATTGAAATTGAAAATTGAACTCATCGCACCATCTTGAATATTCTACAGTTATATGACTAAATTTGATCAACAGATTGATATTGTGTTTTGTTGAGTACCTAGTCACGTTGACACCAAAGGTAACACCGAAGCTGATAAAATGGTTAAGGCAGTCCTAGGTGATGAGGTTGATCCTGTTGGAATCCCATACCGTGATTACACACCATCTAACTGTGCTTATGTGAGAAAGTTGTTTCAATCTTTATGAGATGCGATGAATGATAACTAACTTCACGAGTTCAAAAATATTGTAGGCTATACTCAATTGAATTTAAAGAAACATTTCGATCAAGCCATGATTAGACGATGTAGAATCGGCCATACACGATTAACTCACGAATATTTGTTGGAAAAAGAGCCATTCCCAAGGTGTATTCCATACCACGAAGATCTCACAGTGAAACATATTCTTATTGACTGTATAGATTTTAAGATTGTAAGAGATAACTTTTATCGAGCAGCGACTTTTATCGAGCAGCTACTTTGGAAGATCTTTTTAGTCGACTGAATTAAAATTGTGTTTCAGATTATTTGAGAGAGGTCGGTTTGCTGTACAAATTTCAATGTATGTACATGTATTTGATGCATCAGTTTACCAAGTTATTAATTTGAATACTTAGAATTCTGTTTGATCTACGATATATAGCTGAAATATTGCTGAACGCGACGTTAAACCTTAATTCTCTCTCTCTCCCTCAATCAATTTAGTTAGGGGCCGTGTGGTCGTATCATCCAAGTTTGCCACATGAACAGGTACAATAAAAGCGTACCTGAGATACCACACTTATCACGAATCGTTAGATTCTTGGTATGTGCTTTAGAATAGATTAACCGGAAGACTATAATGTGAAGTCATGTGGCTCTGCCAGTATGTCGGCACCTCTTCCCACTTCCCTTATATGTGTTGTAATCTGAGCTGATCTACCATCTGTCCATGTAGTTACCTCATAGTCCCCACATAAACATCAGAAATAAAAGCGAGGGTGAGATACTAAGACCACGTCTGAGAATCCCCCGAGTTCGAGAATCTCCCGAGTAGGCATGTGAGGGCGAGAGAAGCTGGAGTCACATGTTTGCTTTTTTTTCGCCAGACGTCGCCAACTTATCCCACCTCGTACATATCTCTCAAAATTATTATCCAAAAACGGTAAATTTCTGTCATTTGACAAATATATGTAGGTTTATTGAAACAACGGATATTACAGGTTAGTTTTCCTGAGTGTACTTGCATTTTCCATGTATACTCCATGTTGAGGGCTCTGCAAAAGGAGGAAAATATGTCATATTCACAGATTCACTTTCATGACTTCAAGCGATTAAGAGTGGAACTTCAACTCATCCCACCATCTTGAACATTCTACAATTATATGACCGTAGATTTCATCAGCAGACTGATGTTGTTTTGTTGGTTGCCTAGCCACGTTGGCATCAAAGGAAATACTGGAGCGGATGAAATGGCTAAGGCAGCCCTAGATAATGGGGTTGATCCTCCTGGAATTTCATATAGCGAGTTCAGACCCTCTATCTGTGCTTATGTGACAAAGCTGTTTAAATCTTCATGGAATTATGTGAATAATAACAAACTTCTTGAGATTACGGTTCGATCAAACCTTGGTCAGGCGATGTAGAATCGACCATACCCGATTAACTCGCGAACATTTACTAAAAGGAACCAGTCTCAAGGTGTATTCCATGCCACGATGATCTCGCAGGGAAACATATTCTATTCGACTGTATAGATTTTAAGATAACATTTTTGTCAAGCAGCTACTTCAGAAGATCGTTTTAATCGGGTAACAGAAGACTGTATTTTAGTTTTTTTTTTAGGTTTGTTGTATAAAGTTCAATGTATGTATATGTTTTTTTTGGTGTGTTGTGTTCATTGCTTCTGGATTGCTGAGTTATTAACTTGTTTTTGCGGGAATACTTAGAATTTTGTTTGATCGTCGCTAAAAAACTGAAATATTGATGAACGCGTCGTTAAACCTTATTTTTCCTCTCTCTCGATCAGTCGACCTCGACGCTCATCCGCTAACACCAGATAAACTGGTGTTTGGAGCTGATCTGTCACCACAGCCCCAGGGCTAGCGTATCTAATTCAGCTTAAGCCGGTACTAGGATTCGTATGGGTACTTCATAGCCGCACTTTCGTTGCTTCTGTTGATATGTAGACCGAGATACTAAGGCCACGCCCGAGCATTCCTCCGTATTGTAGTCTGAATATGAGGTACCGAGAGCAGCTTTAATGTGGGGCCATATGGTTGCTTTGTAGTCGCCAGCCGTCGTCAATTTTCCTCACCTCTTACATGTCTCTCCAGTTCTGGCTATATCACAGTTTGTCCTCTCATCCGTTCCACCCTATGGCGGATAATGCCAAACTCCAAACTCCGACGTTCTCATTGTTAGTCTAATGTACCTCAATGATAATGACTTAGTTCTGATTTCAACTAGTGGAGTATAAAGAATAACATAGAGACTATACCTCGCCTCCAAGAATACCCCCTCTCTCTTTCATTACAGGAATACAAGTATTAAATCTTCATATAAAGGCCATATATAATTTTTTTATATAGGATTGATAAAATTTAAAATTCTCATGTCAGAAAGCCTGATATCCCGGTAATTAATAGCCGTTGAATTATAGAAAAAAAATGAGTAAGAATAGCGCAAATTCAGACAGTCAACGTTAGCACCTAACACGTGAAATGCTTAGAACCTCGGGGTACTTGCATTTACTAAACAAAACACTTGGCGAAACAACGGTAAGTGGAAGTGTAAAAAATAACATCCACAGCTATCACACAAATATGTGATTATAGACAATATCATGTCTAGCTACATCCGTTCGGACACATTTAGCTGTATAACAAAGAGGCTGAGTATATATTGTGCGTGTCGCAACACATATCTCGTGTAAATTTTACAATACCTATTTCGTGTGCATGAACTTTCGTGGAGTGGCAAAGATAAATATCCAGAGATTATTCAGAGATAACTCAGAGATTACATGGGAATTTTATCAGAAAGAATTTGATCAGAATACATTTGATCAGAAATTTGATTTCAAAATCGAGTGACATAAAACAAAAGGTAACAGATACCATGATTATGAAATGATAGTGCAAAGTGGCAAATTTGATTTACAGGACTGAGAAGAAGAATTTCACTTAATATCAAGGTTCAAAATAGACTTATTCAATAGTGGACTACTATGTATATTAGAGAATGTTTAATTTCAATCACGAGAACGTTTGTACAAATATAGATAATAGTGGGAAGTTTAAATGATCTATTTGAGGTATGCTTGTTTTTTGTATGAGATAAAAATAGATTAAATATGTAATTGTATTCATACGATACAGTGCGGTTATAAATTGATTAGTTATATCCAAAGATTAAATAATTCACGGGTTTCAATGGATAAGTCGAAAAACACATAATGAGGTTTGATATTGACTAAAGTTATCTTCTAATATAAACTTGTGGTACTTCGATATAATATTGTTTTTCTTAAGGTGGTAGTAACCGATATCTGTACATTATCCTCAACCCTCTCTCCCAGGCATCGTGGCCCACAGGGAAGTATGCCAAACAGCCGGAAGGGTGACCTAATTTTAATCTATGTGTGGTTTTATGTCTATTTTGTCAATGTGATTCCTTCAATGTACTCCGTTTTTGTTAAAATATATATTATGCCGGCTAACTTCTTGGTAAAAAAACCCATATACATGTATACTAAAAATATATGTGGTTTCATGGTTCGTATCATTTGCAGGTCAATAAATCGAGTTTTTATTGTTTAAATGTCCAACCCAAGTAAGGTACGAGTCTGTTCTATGAATTGTCAGGGCCTGGCGGATTCAACTAAGCGCAGGGATGTCTTTGACTGGCTTAGACAAAAAAAAGTTTGACATTTGCTGTTTGCAAGACACTCATAGATCCGAATGGGAGTGGAACGCAGAATTCTGTGGTCCGTCATCCTCATCCAGGGGAGTTGCAATTCTATTCAATAATAAATTAGAATACAAAGTTTTAAAAATCAAAGAAGATGTGAGGTGTGGAAATTATATTATCATGGAAATTGAACTACAGGGACAAAAAATAGTGTTAGTGAATCTTTATGGCCCAAACAAGGATGATCCAAAATTTTATGAAGATTTAGTTGACAATTTATCTGAATTTGATAGCTCATCGTATGTATTTTCTGGCGATTGGAACTTGGTCCTCAACCCAGAATTAGATCTTTGTAACTATAAGCATACAAATAATCCAAGAGCAAGAAATAAAGTGCTGTAAATAATTCCCGAACTAGAATTAGAAGATAGTTTTAGAACATTTCACGGTAATAATAAGGAATATACTTGGTTTAAACGAAACGCAGTGAAAATGGCTCGTTTAGATTTTTATTTGGTTTCTGAAAATATCATGTCATTTGTCACTGACTCCAATATTCAATCAGGCTATAAAACCGACCACTCTTTAATCAGTTTACAATTGTCATTTTCAAACCATACAAAAGGAAGAGGATATTGGAAATTTAACAACTCATTACTTGGAGATCCTGAATTTGTGCATTTGATAAAGGACATTATCAATTATGTATAGAATCTCTATGTTGCTAGACCCTATAACCCAGAATTTGTAGAGAAGTGTAAACGACTTACAATATATGAAAACTGATCAGCTTGTATTTGAAACAACACTTACAGATTTACGAGGTAAAATAATATCGTACTCTACATATAAAAAGAAAAAGTCTAAAGAACTCGAAAATCGTCTGGAAAGAAATATTCAAGAATTAGAAACACAATTACAAAGAACACCAACAGATGCCATTGCCAATGATATGCTATATACTGTACGAAAAGGGTTAGAAGACGTCAGGAGGAAGAAAATAGATGGGATTATAATAAGATCTAGAACAAGATGGTATGAATTGGGAGAAAAATCCACAGCTTATATTTGCAATTTAGAAAATCGGAATTACACTAACAGATCAATGCAAGAGCTCAGAGTAGAAAATCAAATAATCACAAATTTTGGAATGTCAAAAGGAATTTTATGAAAATCTGTACTCGGAAAAACAAGAGAGTTCGTTCATTTTAACTAAAGAGATACTAAAAGATTGTAACTTCGAAAAAATAGAAAAAAGTTTGAAAAACGGTATGGAAGGGGAGATAACCAAGTCTGAACTATTGACTACACTGAAACAGATGAAATGTAGCAAAAGTCCAGGCTTAGATGGATATACGGTTGAGTTCTTCAAATTTTTCTGGGTGGATATAGGGGAATATTTTTAAATTCATTAAGCTTTGCATACCACAATGGAGAGCTCTCAGTAACCCAAAGGCTTGGAGTAATTACGTGCTTACCAAAGCCAGGGAAAGAAAGGTGTTTGTTGAAAAATTGGAGACCCATATCTCTACTAAATGTTACATGTAAATTAGGAAGTGCAACCATAGCTAACCGAATAAAACCAGTATTGAACAGTATAATAGCAGATGACCAAAAAGGATATGTAGGTGGGAGGTATATAGGAGAAAATACCAGACTCTTATATGATATAATTTTGAAAGTAAAGCAAAAGAAATACCTCACATGCTTCTGGCAATCGATTTTGAAAAAGCTTTTGACACCGTGTCTTGGCAATACAAGCGTCTAGTCCGTCATTCATAATTCAGTCGTCGTCCATTAAAGAATATCCGCGTCCATAATCCAAAGACCTATTCCATACGCATATAACAGTATTAGCACCAAATTCAAAAAGACAATCATAGTATACATAAACATTGGCTAGTTTCCTGCAAGAGAGAAGCGGTCAACAGTTTTCAATGATGCCGACAAGACATCATGATGTTCCAAAAATATAAATTCTGAAATTCTAGATTTGTTCAACTTTGGAACTTCGATGAAACAATGGATAAAAATGTTCTATAATAACATAGAATCTTGTGTTATTCAAAATGGTCATATTTCTTCCCGTTTCAAATTAGAACGTGGGTGTCGACAAGGTGACCCATTATCGCCTTATATATTCCTATTTTGTGCGGAAGTGTTAGGTATTTTGATTAGGAGTAATCCTAAAGTCAAAGGAATTAAAATATTTAATAAAGAATTTAAAATCTCCCAGTATGCTGACGACACAATACTTTGTTTGGATGGTTCCAAGGAGTCTATTCGCGAAGCATTGCGGATCCTCTCGGTTTTTATTTGGATCTATATCTCTATGAAAATGAAACGGGCATTCTCTGTCGTCGACTTTATGACAAAAGAGATGATTACAATT
>JAVTVY010050814.1:0-25353 GCA_036873755.1 Hanleya hanleyi
AGTGGTACATGAACCACGGTTTGGAAATTACCAAAATATACCAAGTGATACAATACGTACCCCACGCCTGTTTTGCGGAGAATGCCGACATCGTGACGTCTGCCCGTCGTCAAGGTGATCAAGACCCGAGTAAGGCCATCATCGGTGAATCGTGGAAGTTGACGGGCAATGGTTACTATGGAAAAACAGTCACGAACCACGATAAGCACGTGAACGTGAACATTTGTACTACTTCCCAAGCCCGCAAAAAAGTGAATTCTCCTCTGTTTCGGTCCGTGGAGGTCATCGATGACGACACGTATGAAGTCACTTCAGCCAAGAAGACTATCCGTTACAACCTACCCCTGCAGATTGGATGTATGGTATACCAGGTGGCCAAGCTGAGGATGCTGCAGTTTCTCTATGATTTCATGGGTGTGTATTTTAATCCATCAGACTGGCAACTCATGGAAATGGATACGGACTCGGCCTATATGGCCGTCTCTAATGCGGATTGGGAGTCCCTGGTGAAACCGGAGTTACGTACCCAGTATGAAGCGGAACGGGACCAGTGGCTACCTCGACGTGACCATTACCAGTACGATAAGCGTACGCCGGGCCTCTTCAAGCTGGAGTGGAGTGGGGATGCTATGATTGCTCTCTCCTCCAAGACGTATTACTGTTACGGGGGAGACGAAAATAAGTTTAGCTGCAAAGGGGTGAGCCGGCGCGATCCCAACATCGACAAAGCCTTGTACCTGAACGTGCTGCAAGCCAGGCCAGTGCGAGTGGCACTAACCGAGGATTTCGGGTGGTGGACCACCAGATGCGGACGTACATTCAGCAACGAGACGCCTTTACTTTCTTTTACCCGAAACGGAAAGTGCTGGCCGATGGTGTGAGCACCACTTACTTGGACTTGTGAACGGAACACACACACTATAACTGTTGATACACGAGTTAAAAACTGTAAAAGTCAGGATGGCCGAGTGGTCTAAGGCGCCGGTATTAAGTGCTGGTCGGCGAAGAGCTGGCGTAGGTTCGAATCCTACTCCTGACAGAATTTTTTGTACCTTATACATATTATTCTATTGTACATACCACCTGTATTCTATAGTACATAGTGTAATCCTTCTTGTTGACTTAAATAAAAAAAAGTCAAAACCATCATTTTTGTGTTTTTTCATGAATTTTATTCAACATCAATGAACGTCAGAACAACAACGTCATAACAATAACGTGATAATAATAAAAAACAATAGTACTGCGCGCAGTGCATTAAGTTAACCAGAGAAATGGAGCATGCACATTAAAACGAGAGGCCGTCCAGTCATAGACGAGGACATCACCGTCTTCGGCTTGACAATAATCATCAAACATGTGTACGATGGTTGGCATAGAATGTCCTCTACTCCGGTGAGTGAGATAAAACACACAGTACTGTCCGCACACACTACTCAAGGGTCCTTGTAATCTTTGAGTATTCCAACGCCACACTGTAGTAGATACGTCCATGAATTTCACCAAATCGGGATGTAGGGGTGCAAGTCCGTAGGAATCAAAGTATTCGCCTTGGCCTAGGGTGTCCACGTACACAGCTACCCAATGTTCACCGGGTCGAGACCCCGGGTCTGTATTCAGGATGTAGGCTGCTGGGGTAGTGGAGTGGGTGGGAAACACATTGCGTGGAAACACACCTCGAAAGGGGACCTTAGGATCTCGCTGGAGTATGGCCATCAGCTGCTCTGTATCCATGACTCTAGTTGGCGTAGTCACACAGCACGTTTCTTTGCTGATCCACGCTGATGACGTTATCAACTCGGCGTAGCAAATCACGTTAATGGTCTGGGCTAGACCGACGGCAAAACGCAGTTCCAACCGTAGGTTTCCTTTCTTGAGCAAGGCCAGTTGATGATCGTGTTCCAAGGTAGGGGTGAGGTCGAAGGCGAACAACGTGTACCCACGGTGAAAGTCTCGTCGAGTGATGGTATTTCCTTCGTCCTGGTTATTTTGTCCTGTGGCTGTAAACAGGTTCAGGTAGCTCCGCACATAGTTTTGGTTACCAAAATCGGGTTGTAATGGCCGGGCTGGAATTTGATGGCCAGCCACGTGCAGTGCCAAAAAGTTCAGGTTGAAATGTTGAAAGGCGAACGGATTCTCATTCCACGCTCCATTGAAAGCGGTGTTGGTCACACACGCTATGGTAACACGTTTAGGGAGATCCCCTAGAAATAAATTTTCACGATTGGCCATCATCGTACCGGCTGGCACAGAGAACACCTTGGTCTGTACGCGTCGGATGGGGTACAGGGCTGGTTTTTTCGATAAGGCTTCCATGTGACTCACCAACACCCCCTGTTGCAAATCCACCGTACGCACAAACAGGGCTGCATCTTCTAGGACGATCTTGTAATTGGGGTCCTCTCCAGCGGCCATTAAGGCGAACGCAGATGTGGAACGGATCAACTTGATCTTGATGGATACACCGTTCATCATGTAGCGGTCTTGCAGGAACAGATCGGCGTGCAGTCGTCCCATCATATCGACGGACTTGCTATTGGCTGCTAGGTTTTTGCGCGTGGTGAACCCATTATTGGCAGCGAGCACGCTATTCATGGATCCGGGTGTATCCTTGTAGTACAGCGAGGCTTGCAAGTGTGTTTGTTTGGCATCATTGCCGTACGACAACAGCGTCTCCATGTAGGCTCGGTACGGGTACGTATTGGTGGACGTACTGATGAGTTTATCGCTCATACTCATATCCACCTGTTGGAACAAGGAGTGCAGCCAAACATTCACCGGGCCTACTACCGCATCGTCCGCTAGGTCGGCCCCGGCTGCGTCCACTATTTTGGCTTTCACGTACAAGTAGGTGTGGGCTAAATCCAGGTAGGCCGTATCTTTGTTTTCAATGGTAAATTCCACAGGTCCCGTCCCCGTCAGGCTAGCCAGGGGTCGATGTTCTACCCAACGTCCTTCGGCTACACTGGTCTGGGTGGGTGGAATAGTCCACAAATCCAATTCACTGTTGGTAGACGGACACGACTCGGAGTGAATGAATGCCATTATGCGAAGATGTCTCTCCTACTACTCTTCTTCTTCTTCTTCGTCTTATTCCTCCGGGGTGTGCGTCGTCGGTGTGTTGGACGTCGAATGACTCTTCGCTGTGTCCGTGGTTGTCTTTTAAGGGCTTTGGCGATCAAGACGCTGCCTGCTTCTTTAGCCCGTCGTTTCAAGGCTTGTCGGGGTGCTGTGCCTCACATCACATCACCGGCCACGCGCAATCCACTGCGTACCGCTTGTTTCCCCACCGCTTTGACACCCCGTGTCACCAAGGGTAAGAACGTTTTCACAATGCTTCCCAGTATGTTTCCCAATCCGTGACCTCGTTGCATGCGTGCACCGCTAAAGATGGGCAAGCCTCCTCCCGTTTGTTTCTTGTAGTAGTCGGCATAGCTGGGCGTATGGGACTGGTAAGGCGCGTACATTATACGAAGTGAGGAGAACGGGCTTGTCGGAAATGAAGTGTCAGCACCACTTTCCCTCGTTCGAATGCGACCGGGTGTCCCGTGTCATCTCTTATATCCACCATGATCGTGTTGATATCGGTATGTCGTACGGGGAGGTAGAGTATATGGTTGAAACTCTGGTTGACTTGATTGCCATACGTCTTGCTAATGGGGACCACCCGTAACAGAGGTGTGTTCACATCGCCCACAATATGGCTGTCCACTGCGTCCGAGTAGACGTAGAGTCCGTACATGCCTACTTTCATATCCATCACAACGTCACCGTCACGGCGAAAATGTCGTCGGGCTGCTCGATGTAAACTATAAGTGTCTTGGGTTTTTAACCACTCTCGAACTTCAGTTCGACTGATGCCTTGGGAATGGGCAGCTCGAGCGAGCGCTCCCACAGCGCTATACGCGGCTGGACTGGTAGGGTTGTAATACAAATCGGTTAACACCTTGTTCACACGCCGCGTAGATGCCGACCGTCCACCTTTTCCCTTTCGGGACCCCCTCATCTGGGACCCCCTAGTGCCCTTCATCACTGTCTTCCTACCCCTCATCGCTCATCGGGGTGCCCCTGGGTCCCCGTCCGGGTTGCACTGTGGTGTGTTCGCTTCATGAGGTGACACTGACACTCTAGCCTCTGTGCACCCTATAGATATAGTACTTTTTCTGGGGAGTTCCAAGGCTGTATCGGGTTCATGGCTAGACAGTTGTTCATGGGGTTCAGCCAGCGCGTCCTCAATAGCACGAGGCCACCCCAACTGGTCTGATGACCGCTCGTCCGGTGTAAACAGCTGGTCCACAATAGGCACCACTTTCTCCAAGGCTGTCCACAGATCGGGGACTAGGGTGAAGCCTCGCGTAGGGTCTTGGTAGCGGCCCAGGCGTAGGAAGAAGGTTGCACGGTATACGTAGATGGCATTGTCTATGTGGATGAGGTGTCCGTCGAGCTCGCCGCTCAACACGCGTTTAAATTTGGTCCAGCCGTCACGAGGTAGCGTCACCGTATTCGATACGGTCTCAGCGGGCGACCAGCAAATATCTCCACGGTTTTCCACGAGGGTGACTTTATCTTCATAGACGTGTAACCCCACCTGGGGTGTAAGAGGCAGGATGGCTCGTAGGTCGGGTGACATGCTTGCTCCAATGTCGAACGGTGAATGACACACACACTCTGTCTGACCCTGGTATTTATAGTGTCAATACCAGGTGGGCACAGACTGAGTCGTACTATTCTGATAGTAGAATCCTGTAGAGATAGTACTTCATCGACCATGGGGACTACTTGTTCCAAAGCCGTCCATAGATCGGGGTCCAGAGTAAAACCACCTCGCTTGAGACAGAGGAGTCGAGCAAAATAGGGACCGCGGAAAATGTAGACGTCGTCACACAGGTGAATGCTATCACCGTCGAGGTCACCCAATAACACCCGTTTCAAGGTAGTCCAGCCTTCCGGGGATAAAGAGACACGCGCTGGTTGAGACGTACACCAACACCTACTGTCGTCATCGATGAGCTCCACGCGTTGGGGATACAACAATAGGGTGCAGTCCGGTGTACGAGTGCGGGTAGCTACAGAGTGCGCCTGGGGGTGGAGTACGTCGTGGACGTCGGTGATAATAGCTTTCAGCGCCTGCCATAATGCCGGACGGAGTAGGATAGAGGCACCACCACGCTGTTCTAACCGGGGAAAAAAAGAATCATCTCTACCACTTCGTAGGTAGACACCGACTCCCACGTGCATGAAATCGACTTCGGGCTCTTTTCCCTGTAACAACCGTGTCAATAGAGTCCATCCTGCTAGGGTTAAACATAGCTTCACCTCTCGGGGATGTTCTTCAATGAGCTGCAGTTCATGGTCATAGACGATGAGGATGACGTCAGGCGTGAGTTGGAAGAAGGCAAGCTCCGCTCCGTGCGCTGCCATAGTGGTGAATGACAAAACACCGACGAGGCAAATGTGTATATATCGATTCTTGCCCTTCGTGAAAGTCCGTGATGACTCGTGAGTAAAAACCCCTAGTCCGTAGCCGTACACGTTATAGGTGCGCACCTCTCTTTATGCGTATACGTTATAGTTCCACCCTTCGTGAAAGTCCGTGATCATTCGGGCTGTAATCAATACACGCAATCATTTAACCTAGGAATTGACAAATTTGGTGCAAAATCAGAGGATTGTGAGTTAACCCAGGAAGGGTGGTGGCGCGGACCTGGGCGTAGGCACCTTAAGCTTGTAGGCCACCAATCAGCATCGACTCTCATGTTATAAATAGACGCAATCATTTAACATGGAAATTTACACTAGGTGAATTTTCGTGCAAAATGAAGGGATTCTGACGTGACCCAGAATGCATCACTGGCGCCAGTGCTGTACATGCGACCCTTTTCAGGGCCAACCGTAATGTTATATCAATACACGCAATCATTTAACCTAGGAATTGACAAATTTGGTGCAAAATGAACGGATTGTGAGTTAACCCAGGAAGGGTGGTCGCGCGGACCTCGGCGTAGGCAGCTTGTAGACCACCAATCAGCATCGACTCTAATGTTATAAATAGCCGCAATTCATTTAACATGGGAATTTACACTAGGCCAATTTCGTGTAAAATGAAGAGATTCTGACGACACCCAGGAATGGCGCCAATACAGTGCTGTACATGCGACCCTTTTCAGGGCCAACCGTAATGTTATATCAATACACGCAATGATTTAACCTAGGAATTGACTGTGAATTTGGTGCAAAATCAGAGGATTGTGAGTTAACCCAGGAAGGGTGGTCGCGCGGACCGCGGCGTAGGCACCTTGTAGACCATCAATCAGCATCGACTCTAATGTTATCCATACACGCAATCATTTGACATAGGAATTTGCTAGTGCGAATTTCGTGCAAAATGACGGGATTGTAAATTAACCCAGGAAGGGTGGGGGGCCCCCACTATTGGCCAATCAGCAGACCCGAATAAGAGCCAATGAGCTATCGCTAAAAAGAGTCAATGAGCTATCGCTAAAAAGAACCAATGAAGCCAGCATCACCTAGGTTGAAACAGCCAATGAAAATCTACTGTATGTCAGTATAAAGCCAGCGGGAGCGTGGTCAGCGGCATTCCAAAACCCTTCACCACACTGACAACACCGTATGAACGATATGAACAACGAAGAAGCTGCAGCACGCCGGGAGAGCGGAAAACTGGTTAATTTTAACCGAGTGGTAGCGAAGATGTCCACCACGAGAGGTGCGGGAAAAATGCAGGCAGGCAGCCCGCCGAGAGAAAGAGAAACTGGTGAAAGATGTGAAAGAATTCTGGTTAAAGGAAATTGAAGGCTGATGCCGCCAGATGGATAACAGTTTTAACCAACAAGTGGCCAAGATTCTACGTACGCTGATAATATTGGCAAGAACGGTGACCGATGAAGAGTGGCTGGCCCATCTCAAAGCAGCAATGGAGGAGATGTACCCTCCCCCTCCACTACTACCACAAGAACAACAACAACAACAAGTGGAGGCGGCCTCTGTGTGTACCATTCCACCGGCACAGTTGCTAGACGATGTACCGATTCATGCTGCCGACCCCAATGACCAACAACAACACCGGTACCAACTGAGGCCAGGCTATCACTACTTTTCAGTCAGCGATATGAGTAGACAGGAAAACTCCCCCTGAAAAAAACAGGGTCAACAAATTGACTTCAACGGCCCTTTTCAGGGCCAACCAAAGGCCCTTTTCAGGGCCACCCATTTGTTGTCGAAAGAGAACTTCTAACTTGGCACATTCAATTCAAATCACAGGTCCTACATCATGTCCTCTATATTCTATAGTATTACCAATCTCCAACACCAAAAAAACAATCCCTGCCCCGTCAACGGCCCTTTTCAGGGCCAACCCCTTACTTCCAACACACAGGGGTTTTTTTCTCAGTGTTTTAGGGCTAACCCATGCAAAAATTTGGTGCAAAATGAGCGGATTGTAAATTAACCCAGGAAGGGTGGTGGCGCGGACCTGGGCGTAGGCACCTTGTAGACCACCAATGAGCATCCATTCTCATGTTATAAATAGACGCAATCATTTAACATGGGAATTTGCACTAGGCGAATTTCGTGTAAAATGAAGGGATTGTGACGTGACCCAGAATGCATCACTGTCGCCAGTGCTGTACATGCGACCCTTTTCAGGGCCAACCCCAATGTTATATCAATACACGCAATCATTTAACCTAGGAATTGACAAATTTGGTGCAAAATAGTCGCATTGTAAATTAACCCAGGAAGGGTGGTGGCGCGGACCTGGGCGTAGGCACTTTGTAGGCCACCAATGAGCATCGACTGTAATGTTATAAATAGACGCAATCATTTAACATGGGAATTTAGACTAGGTGAATTTGGTGTAAAATGAAGGGATTCTGACGTGACCCAGAATGCATCACTGGCGCCAGTGCTGTACATGCGACCCTTTTCAGGGCCAACCGTAATGTTATATCAATACACGCAATCATTTAACCTAGGAATTGACAAATTTGGTGCAAAATGAACGGATTGTGAGTTAACCCAGGAAGGGTGGTGGCGCGGACCTGGGCGTAGGCACCTTGTAGGCCACCAATGAGCATCGACTCTCATGTTATAAATAGCCGCAATCATTTAACATGGAAATTTAGACTAGGTGAATTTGGTGTAAATTGAAGGGATTCTGACGTGACCCAGAATGCATTGGGGTAATATTATAAAGATAGGAATGGACTTTAACCTGGAAATTGATGTGTTATTTACCTATTGTTACCTAGGTATGTGTGCATGTGCAGGAGTTGGTGTTATTACTCCCACAGCCGCCATCTTGGCCCCACTCCCACATCAGCCGCCATCTTGGTCCCACCACCCACAGCCGCCATCTTGGTCCCACCACCCACAGAACGCCTAGACTATAAATAACGCGTAGTATGTTGCCATTTATTCACAACTACAATCATGGGTACAAGACGAAGGCTATTCAACGATCCTAGAGAACACAGAGAGGTGATTACGAGTGAAGAACATAACGATGGAGTGACAATAATTACAAGCTTTGAGCGGGTTATTGCCGACGAAACGATGATACGGCGAAGTGAAGAACAACTCGAAGAGCTCAGGAGGGTGGCAATGGAAGAAGATTCGAGGTTGATGAGACGGCGAAGTGAAGAACAAGACGAGGAGATGAGGAGGGTGGCAATGGAAGAAGATGAGGATGTACCTACGGACGATGAAGAACTCCCCAACCTAGAGTGGTTAAACAGTAACAGACCCCCAGCAAATACAGCGGCTACCCAAACACCAATTATAACAACGCCGGCTACCGAAACAACGCCACCTACAACAACAACAACAACAAGAACAACAACAACACCACCACCACCATGCTCTTGGGCCGAGGTAACCCGCCTGAACGAGCAGATTAATCACATGAGACAAGACATGGATAAAATGGACGCTGTGAATTTAAAACAACAACAAGACCTAGATAAGGAAGAAAGTAAATCAAGCTGCAGCGTGTGTACAGACGACGAAAGCCTGTACGCCCTATTTCCGTGCGGGCATTTATGCCTATGTGAAGAATGCTGGGTGACGCTAACATGTATAGGGGACACGTGCCACTGCGCTCAAACGGACGAACAGCATTTAAAGATCAAGTATCCCGTGTGTAGGAAGCAGGTGGCCGGGGTAAAGAGAATCTACCGCTCCTAAAACAAGTGTCGCAACACTTTTCCAAAGGCCCTTTTCAGGGCCACCCAATGTTTTCGAAAGAGAACTTCTAACTCAAAGCACAACACCAGCTCCCATCACCCCTATGAAAACCTAAGGTCTTCACCACAATAGACTCTTAATGTTGATTTTTTTTAATACAATTATCTTTTGCAAAAGAATGAACACTAACAGCCATTTTTGAATTTTCTACTATTTTTATTAACACAAATAGAATGAACGTGTTCACCAGACTCTGGGTATTGAATTTTTAATACAATTATACGCTATGAAGGCGCTTCAATGCACATAGAATGAACATAAAATGAACATAGAATGTAGGAATACGATAATGTCTGAATGTTTTTCAATGCAATAAGACTTGAAAATGTTCAATATTTATACAACAAGACTAACACAATAGAATGAACGTCTTCAGTAAAACTCTGAGTATTGAATTTTAATACAATTAACAGTAAAACTCTGAGTATTGAATTTTTATACAATTATACGCTATGAAGGCACTTCAATGAACGTGTACGAATACGGTAAATGTTTTCAACACCAGACTTGAAATGTTCAATAGTTATGCAACAAGACTTGTTTGAACTCATCATCGTCTTTACGCCCCTGGTGCACGTAGATGTAGGTAGCAATCTCTTCACGTGGAATTTTGGGTGGACAGGCAGCTTCCAATGCCAGGGCAATTTTCTCCTCGGTGATGTCCTGTAGTGCCTCAGTGATGAGCGCGTATGATGGTACACTATTGTCCACACACGTATGCGTGTTTATCGGACTGTTGTTCACACAGCCTGCACATGCTTCGATACGCAAGTGTCGAATGCGAGGTCTGACATGATCCAGGAATGTGTCGATGTACTTCTTATAAATATAGTGAGACACCTGGTAAGCCAGGGCTTGACGAATTATAGCTGTGAGACTCTGCAGCTCCCGCCACGCCGTTATTTTCAAGGTGACGCCCTCAGGACAAGGAACACGCTCTTGCGTATCTGACCTCATTTTCCATTTCCGTATATGCACCAGGAGCTGGTCGTTGAATGTACCACAGCTGACAAAGATGTCGTCACCCACATAAAATTTCACTTCGTGACTCCCCTGCTGGTCAATGACCGCATTGACGGCGTTTTCAATGGCCTCTAGTTTTTGCCAGGTCTCCAACGTCAAGGCGATATGCTTAGCTGGTCTGTTGTTAAAGGCCGGTGCGTTAAGATGCACTTCTTCGTCTTTGACACTCACAGTTAAATAGGCTGAGAGCTCCCAAATGTTCGTGTGGGCTGCCTGGTAGGCCTGCTGGATAATGTTATTGATCTGCTGCACAGACATAGGAAGTTGCACCTCTTCTTCTTCTTCTTTCACGGGCTCAGGCACTTGCTGGGGCACTTGCTGGGGCACTGGCTGAAGCACTGGCTCAGGTATTTCTAAAGGTGTTAGTCGGGGCCGCTTGGGTCGTGCACCGCGTTTGGCAGGTACATGAGACGCTGGGTGCGTACGTTTGCTAGCTGTACGCTCTTCGGTGGTGTCCATGACTAAGATATCATCATCTTGTAAATCCTGGGCTTGAAGTAGATCTGCTAGTTCTTCATTTCCCGTCTTCTTCAGCCCCTCCACGAAGGCTAGAAATGCATAGGGGCCACGGCGCAGTAGACCGTCGATGAGGGCTCTGTTTTGTGCTGAAGTGGTTTTCTCAGCCATGATATCTTCGCGACCGTGTTTCAGAAGTATGTTTTCCTCCATAAGCAGATCACATAATTCGACCACATGCTGCATCTCATCAATGAGGCGAACACGGTACTTTTGAAGCTTCACTTGCTGGGATGACTCCATGACTGTGGGCTCAGGCTGGTGAGTAACTGCTACGGTGTAATAGTCTGGTGAATTTGCACTGGTAAAATGAAAAAAATTAAAAGATTCTCCACAGCTCATACAAGCAGGCAAGCAGGCTGGCTAGAGGTGAGGCAGGCAGGCAGGCAGGCAGGCAGGCAGGCTAGAGGTGAGGCAGGCAGGCAGGCAGGCAGGCAGGCAGGCTGGTCAGGTCAGGTAAGTCAGACAGGTAGTGCAATGAATACACCCCACCCCTAAAAATCGCCTCCTTTTATACGTTTTTCTACAGTCCGCCATCTTGGTCCCACTCCCACATCAGCCGCCATCTTGGTCCCACTCCCACATCAGCCGCCATCTTGGTCCCACTCCCACATCAGCCGCCATCTTGGTCCCACTCCCACATCAACCGCCATCTTGGTCCCACTCCCACATCAGCCGCCATCTTGGTCCCACTCTCACATCAGCCGCCATCTTGGTCCCACCACTCACAGCCGCCATCTTGGTCCCACTCCCACATCAGCCGCCATCTTGGTCCCACTCCCACATCAGCCGCCATCTTGGTCCCACTCCCACATCAGCCGCCATCTTGGTCCCACCACCCACAGCCGCTATCTTGGTCCCACTCCCACATCAGCCGCCATCTTGGTCCCACTCCCACATCAGCCGCCATCTTGCACTCAGTGACCCCAGTGACGTCATAAGTTGCACTAAGATCCAAAGGTCAATGTGACTCAAATTGGCCTTTGTATACTACTCACGCATATACAAGCGTCTAGTCCGTCATTCATAATCCAGCCGTCGTCCATTAGAGAATATCCGCGTCCATAATCCAAAGACCTATTCCATTTTCCATATAACAGTATTAGCACCAAATTCAAAAAGACAATCATAGTATACAACAAGTGAGAAATGACTACATTGTAGTCAAAACCTGCGGCAGTGGCAATAATACAGTGAAAGACATATCAGCGGGGGTAGTGGTAGTTGCAGAAAAAAGCCAGTTTTTTCATGCCAAGGGAAGTCATTTACAACTTCTAGCTCACAATTGTAGGAATTGCGTAATAGTACTGATACCATACTTTCCCCATTCAAAAGTTTGACTGGTCCGTGCCGTCTATGCTGAATTGACAGACGAAGTCACAATGATCGCTTTGGCAATGTCTTGGTACAAGTATCATGTATGCCAAGTTTCGAAACATTCGGTTCAGCCGTTGATTTTTTCAAATCAAAAAGGCTTTCAAATATTTGGAAATCCAAACAAATTTCAAGGATTTAATCATATCGCAAAGATCTACGCTCTTCAGTCTCCCTTCTCGCTTATTTTGCTGAGCAAAATGGAAAATTTATATTTCCTTCAAAGTTAATTTTCAAAGAATTTGTTATCAGGTCTATCACTTTGATCTGTGAAATTATGGAATGGTGTTGAAGGCTTTATCGAACTGTTCAATGGGTATAATTACACTTTTCACTATTCAAATTAAGGCCTGTGACAGTCTTGATATTCGATTAGAATAATTAATTAAGTTTCTGCGTTTACGTGTGTTATATCATCTGCAAACTAAATACCTTGACACTCTTTCCCACGCAGCAAGTCAATACCAAGACATGATTTGCTCCTTCTATATAAATGATTAACTATTTCATTCTTAGGAAATATCATCTCATCTGACATGTTTGGCCGAGTCTTTTCGAAGTTTGTTGATTTTATTAATTTCCTTTAAAAAAATCAAATTCTACAAATAAGAAACATTTCTAGTCAGTATCTATGAATATCTCCTCATACTCACTTCGCGGATGTTTGTCACTAAGTCATTCCGAAGGTGATTTAAGTGAGAAATTTCAGGGCTAGTTCACTAAACAAGGTCTGTGTATAAGAGAATGATGTCGAATTCTCGTTATTATCATTTATTGACCGCCAAGTTAAAGTCAATATGAAAGGTATCTAAGTATCAAAATCAAACTTAAATCCCCTCCAGGAAATCAAGGCCCTAGCTTTTGAGGTCAAATAGATGGCATTTATGGTCAGTATCTGCTAATATATGACGTAATTCCATTCGTAAAACTGATTGACAAAGTAACGTAAATTGTGAAGTGTAGAACCAGTAAATTGTAGCAGAAATGGGCTCTGGCTTTAGAGAATGATGTCAAATGCAATATGTTTCTCCCATTCTCTGCTGATACAAATAAGTATTGAATTTACGGGAGTGATTAATGCTAATCTAAAGGGATTCTGTGTGCCGAAGAGGATGGGAACATCAATACCAGCGAAGCAAGGCCCTGGCTTGCGAGAATGCGGATAGAGAGACTGTGCTCCGAAAGAGGATCATTCAAAATAACTATGTGCCAAATCATGATTGTAACCGAAATTGTACAATATAACTGCACAACTATGATGTATTGTTCGTGAACAGGGTTGTGTAACTCATTAAATACTAAATAGTCATTTTCTGTGTAAAGTCAGTTTTGAGTATTATCAATGATTCGTTATAGCTAAGACAGTAAGTGCAACTCCAGGGACTGGCGGGTCATTGTTTCGATTCCCAGAGAGGGTTAAATTATTCTTCCTTTCAAACAATATTTCCATATGTGCGAATTGCTTGGGGGCTTAAGTTAAACATCCTACCAAACTGTCATTTCCGTGAATTAAACATCTTTATTCGGCGAAAGTTTCAAGAGATTTAAAGTCTGAACGAAAATCAACGAAGTAAGAATTCTTAGAGTCGTCTATGAACTGTATGCATACTAGTTGAACCACCGACAAGGCTGTGGTTCATCGTCCTTGGTATACAAGCAATTTCAAGGATATTGTAACGTGTATACTGTTTAGTGAAACAGATTAGAACTAAAGGCAGTGGGTTGAATGGTAGGCCAGAATTGAAATAGTTTTGGTGACTTAAGATAGATTGACAACTCACCGGACCGGACCGGATCAAGGATCAAGGACTGTCTGTCAGAACAAAAATCAACGAAGTAATAATTCATTCCAGTGAAAAGTAGCAAATGCATGACAAAGTGCCTGAAGGCAGGGTTGTCATGAGACATCGGGGTAGAAAAGTGTGGCAGAGATCTCACTGGCTTAGCGCATGCGTATTTCAAAAAGTCACAAGAACAAGAACAACAACAACAACAACAACGCGAGCCTCCCGTAGACCTGCGTGCCGCAGGTAAAAACATAGGCTTGTATACCCCTAAATATTGTGCGAGAAATTAATAAAGAGCTATATAATTTCATCTGGCGAAGTAAATCTGAGAAAGTTTGTAGGAAAAGGAAATTAGGGTTACCATAATTAAGTTTATGTGAGGATCAACAAGGTCGCTTTCTTATGTTGACATGATTATAGTTTTATTGTAACTGTTGATTGTGAGTTATCGCCCTTATATTAGACTCTCCAACTTTGTAACACGAGGTCGGTGTTTCCTCGGCTACCTGGAATTTGTTTCTGGAAAATGTCAGTGATGGATTTGGTTTCTCCAGTTTGCTACAGAAATGTAGGGAACGTCACGTTTAAGTTTTTCCAGTCCCACAGATTCGGACAATCTGGGTCACGAGGTCGCGCCGAACGTGGGTGTCGTTGAACAGTCGAAATCTGGACCCTGACTCATGACAACCACTGAGGACCTGTTGGCCTTTCGCATCCATACATCAAGGACCCGACTGGTGTTACGAATGTGTAATGACTACACTAGTAGACACTCTTTGCAAGATATGCTGGGATGCGTTGTTGGATGAAGCGTGGGATGCCCCCTGCATATCCGTAAACTGGGTGAGTTCGTCGGGTGGTTCAAAATCAAATGGGGTCCACATTTATCATGGTTTTGTGCGAATTCAACTCACTCGTTACTGTGTCGCAATTTATATTTAGCCTAAATTCCAGTCAATTTTATCAATGTTATTAGCTTGGATGCTAGCCCTTATACGGTTATCACTGATTATCAGCCTATACTTGTGAATCACAAGGTGATCACATTAGTCTGAAATTATTTCCATATTTTGGTTATGTATAATGAAATTCAGTAAATAAGAAATTAATTTGTAAACATTTGAATTTTCATAGTGTCCTATAATTGTACAATTCACCGTACTATCATTACTATTGATGCTGTTTTAGAATCAAACTGTTTGATAGAATTTATACACTCTTCAGACTTCGGGTCCAACGAATTACCCAAATGAACCCAAATGAAAGTCAGATTACCCAAATGAAAGCACATTGAACCCAAATGAACAAGTATTCACTTCAACGAAGGTCCTATTATATACTAGAATGCAAATTTGGTTTGAATGGAGCGATAGTAGGCCAAAAAGCATAATTCTAATGAGTCCACCGAAACTTTAACGGCAAAACACTGTAGTCGCGAGACAACGTAAAGGGAAATAACTCGCTATCCAAGACCGGGGAAAAAATCAATTTCAATCAATCAACATCGCCTACCAAAATGTCGATGCTTCATAGCACAACGAAAATGGCAATGATTAAAAAAAATATATGTAGAAAATAAGACTGAAGGAAATAAAAGATGTGTATGATACATTATTTTATTATGTTGAATAACGTGAATGGTCAGTCAAATGGAAAATGGACCAGTCTTCTTGGGAACAGTTTGACTGACAAATTCCGCAAGGATCAGGGATATGCTGTACGTTTCTTTGGCCTACCCATAATTGTTGAGTTGATAGATATCTTAATATGAAGAGCGATGTTTTAACACGAAGCAATTGCAGAATGTGTTGGATAATCTTCCATATCTCGTCAAATATATAACTAACTTGGGGAATCCACAATTTAATTTTGTAATCAATTGACATGGCTTATCTACAATGATCTAGGGGTGGAAACCCCCCCGGCAATTCGCGGACGTACGGCAGCCCTATGGCGTGTGAGCGGCTCCGTGTGAGTGCACCCCCACAATAGCCCGATTAACACGCTTCACATTTATGACAATGGAACAGAACCATATTCGGTGTATTCAAATCTGTAGGTTTTCAAGAGCTCATATCGACAGGTTATGACTGTTACTGACCATATGTATTTCGATTGGTTAACCCGTGTGGAACATTACGAAAATATTGTCTCGGAAATTATACAGGTTTGGTTTCGCTGGGTTAACACCGCATGGCATGGAATGCAAACGAGACAGAGTTAGTCCCCCTTCCGCTGCCTCGCCGCGACATATACTTTCTGGTTTTAATTTGCGCTACGGCCGCGTGGAAAATGTTTTTTTTTCATCCATGCGTTCTATTTTGAACATATTTGCATTCTAGTATATAATAGGACCTTCGTTGAAGTGAATACTTGTTCATTTGGGTTCATTGTGCTTTCATTTGGGTAATCTGACTTTCATTTGGGTTCATTTGGGTTCATTTGGGTAATTCGTTGGACCGCAGACTTCTCCTTTTCATACTTTAAATCTCGTGTCAGAGTGTGTACTATTAATATGCTTATGGAGACTTTCATTAAAAGCTGCACCTTGATGGACCATCAATTGTTGACATAAATTCCAATGGTAAGCATGGAAAGTCATTGAACTATACTCACAGTGCTGGTGTGCACTATAAGCATGCATTATGCAACTTTCCAATTCGAGCATGCACTTGAGTACATATCGGTCTATTTCTCACACTTAGTGGCCATGTTCATCATACTACTGCTTGTTAACATTGATTGATTGGGCTGATATATCAGTTGAGCGATTTCCCACAGACCCTTAGACATTTGTCATAATTTTGGGAATTGACTTTTCATGATTTTTTTATTTTAATAAAATTAATCACTGCAATGTTTTTGGAAGAGAAATGGTCTTCCAGTGGAAGCAGTTAATATCATAATATACATGGTTTCTAAACCTAGGGTAGGTTGCCCATTAGCCTTTGTTCACTATTTATAATTATGAATTGTCATGCACTTATACATGGCAAATTCGGTGCTTTGTGAGCTCAAAATCTCTATTCTTAAAATATCTAAGAGACTAATTTCAAAATCATGGTGAGTGGCTGTGAATTTGTTAAAAACTTAGCTAAATTCAACTAACATGAAGATATTTGTGAGAATTTGCACACTTTTAAACTGAAGCACCTAAAATTTCAGAGGCATTTCTGGCATGGCATATTTTAATTGATTGCGATTACAGGGGAGGTTGACCCCATTTGCTAATGTACATTGTACACAGCTAATTGTAATTGCTGGGGAGGTTGACCCCATTTGTCACTATTTGTTCAAGGGGAGGTTGACCCCTTGCAGGTATGGAAATAAGGGACAGTGATCAGCAATAACTAATCAAATTTGGATACTAACCAATCCAAATTCCATAGTGATAAAACATGGATAAATATTTTGCTGATCAAATTCAAAGCTTTTAATAATGATCTCTGGTCAAATTATTTTCCCTTATCTCCAACCCTGCCTTGGCCACTGTACATTGTACAACATGGCTATTTTACAGGGGAGATTGGCCCCTTGTTACCATGGTACATAGTGACTGTACATGGTATGATTTAGTGACTGTGATTCCTGGGGAGGTTGACCCCAGTGTAATTGCAGGGGAGGTTGACGCCATTTGTCACTATTTATTACAGGGGAGGTTGACCCCTTTTGCCATTGCACTGTATGAATCGATAAGACACTTGGGCACGTTGACCCTATTGTTTGTGATTTCATGTTTTAACACAATTTTGTGAAATCCTATCCTATCCTATCCTATCAAATCTAAAACTTCCTTATGTAACCTTTTCACATATGTGAACAGGCAACCCTAGAAAATATTGTGGGTGGCCTTATATTATGATCTGATTTTTCACAGTATATGACATTTATCCAGTTTATATGAGGAAGACCCAATTTGTCACAGTGTTGACACAATTTGCTGCTCTTAGGTTGACCCTTATTTGTCACACTCACAGTAGTGCCACTTGTGGTTGTAAATACGGGAGGTTGACCCACTTGCTACACTCAGAGTAGTGACTCTCATTCATAGCTGTTTTAAATACAGAAGGTCCAGGGCCTGAACATACAGATTGTTTCTCAAGTGCTCTGTATCTACATTGTCTAGTTACCATTTAGACATTACTGTTCAATCCTGAATTCATGAATCCAGGACATCAGGAAATGAATCGCATGCCCAGAATGTGGATACTGCGTTATATCTCTATAATTACAGATCCTGTTGTGTCTGCGGACGATTTTGGATGTTGGGAAGCCCAGGTGATTTTTTATCCCATTCCGCTGTCCAGTCACTCCTATCCTGTTTTGGACCCTCTGCTCCATTGTATATTCATGAGATGGAGACCTATCATCGACTGGAATATCCATCATTCCTTCTTCATCAACTCCAGTATAGTCCATCAAGCTAGAGTCCTGCTGCTTTTGCTGACTTACCTGTTCTACCAAGTGGTATACATATTACCAACGTTAACATGGATTTTTACGAGCCAGAATTTACCAACGATTTTGTATGCTCTATCTATCATCACTCAGATACACTGTGCATCACCGCCTACGTGTATCTCTGAAACCCAGCTGTATCACAGTGACTCGAACTGAATTTACTTGGTGTATATATATTTAGTGTATGATCAGGGTCATAATACATTCTCATGAGGTCAGCATTGACTGCTCACATTTCAGTATACATGAACAAACTAAGCTTATCAGAAAGCCAGTTATATCATCGTTATAATACACTCTGCTGCTCAGGAGGTCAGCATTGACTGCTCACAATTCAGTAGACATGAACATACAACTTGTCAGAAATCCAGCTATAGCATACTGACTTGAACTGAATTTACTTGGTGACTGTTTATATTTAGTGTGCGATCATGGCCATAATACATTCTACTTCTCATGAGGTCAGCATTGACTGCTCATCAATTCAGTATACATGAACATACAAAGCTTGTCAAAAATCCAGTTATATCATAGTGACTTGAACTGAATTTACTTGGTGTATATATTTAGTGTGTGATTATGGTCATAATACATTCTATTTCTCATGAGGTCAGCATTGACTGCTCACATTTCAGTATAGATAAACATTAAGCTTGTCAGAAATCCAGCTATACCAGGCATACTGACTTGAACTGAATTTACTTTGTGTATATATTTAGTGTATGGTCGTAATACATTCTACTTTTCAGGAGGCCCGCATTGACTGCTCTAATTTCAGTACATATAATTGACTTGTTCCTTTCCATTCATATTGTAGGAGAAGTGTGAAACCATCACCTATGTTTTGTCTCAACATCATATTCAGATGGCCTCCATTATACTCGAGCAGGGTCTATAAATATTTAAGAAAATTTCAATTTTTTTTTTTTATATCTAACATATGAACTTGGACAGGATAGCAACTTTTGATCTGACAGAACCAGATTTTGATCAGATATATCTCATATCTGACCGCTACTTCAGACCCTGCTGGAGTGTGATTTACAGTGTAATCTCTCTATAACTCTTGTCATTGGGGACTGCACTGGCACTTTTATATTTTCAGACCAGACCTCTAGAAGGGTTGAAATGATATGTGCCTAGACTCTAGTTGTTTTGGTTGAGTCAGGTGCTCTTGTTCTTGCATTGATGAGACAGCTTTCCTTACAGGAGTAACTAGTACTTAACTTTTTATTTTTTTCTTCCAATTCTATACAGGTATGTCCATGACCAGGTTTGACAACACAACAGACAGCATTGTGCAGAACTTTCTTCAGCCTGAATTTCCTCTGAAGCTGCCAGCATGTTTGATATTGTCTATATTACTGTTCAGAGTCTTGAGATAAGCCAATTCAACATGTTCAAATTCTCAGTCAATTCCCAGAGTTTGGTCGAACTTTATTCTTTGAGCATAGGCGAGATACGTTTTTTCATCAGACATATCTGATCATGCTGCTATTTCAGACCCTGTTAGTTTCTTATTCCATTGTGATTTCATACTCACAGACAGAAATGGTTGCCTGCTCTCCGCATCTCTATGCTTGCTGATCCTGTGTTAACTCCTTTCCTTTAATTATTACTTCCAGGTTTTTCTCAGTGAGCTTTCTATTATTAATGTAGGTGATCCCAAAGATTGTTCTCTCTGTAGTGCAGTGTGACAGAGGGTTGAGGGGCGCCTGTGACATGTCTGTACATATCATCTGCAGCTTAATTCGGTGGAATCACTGGTCCTTCTGATATACTGTATCCCAGGTTATTATATTGTATTAGTTTGTTTCTAAGTTTTTTTGTGTGTTACTTTATAGACCACCAGTCTGTTTGCAGTAGCAGTGCTTTCCATGGGGAAGCGTAAATATGGACGTTGTAAAACACTTTTATCTTTAAGAATTCCTCATGCGTTGTCTATTTCAGAGAGGAAATCCTACCTCATCCTATCATCCCCAGGCTTGTGAATCCAGTACTAAATATCATTACTATCACTTTCAGGTCTTTTACCAGTGAGCTCCATCACACACAGATACTGGTATATGTGAATTCCTGTATTATGTATTATACAACAATCATATTGACTTCCTTTTGTCAACTTTATTTCAAAGATTATTCTCGAGAAAGTGAGGCTTAATCCTAACCTTCCCTTGGACAATTGACAACCTTGAGGATCTTCATTGTTTTTATCCGCCATACAATTTAACTGGCTGGCAGTTCAATGTTTTGTGGGGGAATGTCTGAGAAGTGAAGGATATTACTCATTTTTAGGAGGGTAACCGGGACTCTTCCAGTGCCAGTTGTTTTCTTTAATTGAAATAAATAAAGAAAAGAAATGAAATAAAAAAATTCCTGACAGGTCCATGAACCTTTCTCGTGCTATATATTTATTGTATTAATATGGTTCTTCACTATATGACAGGTATTTTATGCTGCCCTGAATGGTATTTGTTCTTCCAGTACCGTACTTGGCTGATGTGGATTTCTGTGCCCCTACCTTCAGGCACACTTATGCATATTTCTTTCATTTTCAGTCTAAGATTGGTAAGGTAATATTCCACCATCCATGGACGCATAGTAATAGATTGCCCATGTTTTTTCATGCTATCTTTTATTGATTTACATGCTAATTTGGGAAATAAGTTTCCTTTATATTTGTTTGAGTCAATCTGTCTTGCTATACACCCTGTGCAAAATAAACTACATGTACCTGATTGTATTAGTTCATGCAATTGCAGTCTTGATATAGTTGGCTGCTATATTACCATTGATCTGCTCATGAAGATGTAAACATTTGTAGTCAAAGTCATTACTTCAGTTAGCGCTAGCCAGTTGCTGCCATTCTCAGGTTATCAAACCAACTATTAAGAGGCCAGTGATATCTACTCATCCTACTGTTTTGTGTTAAATACTGTAAGGGCTAGGTCAGAGACTTCGGTTGGGTGATAACTGTTCCATCTTTTACTCCACTGTTATCTGTGGCCCTTTATGCTCCCCACCTTTGCTGGTATAACAACATTTTCATTATTTGCTAATTGGGGGCATGTTCTATCACTGCATTTGGTAACACATAATTCACATAATTCATATGTGTTCTCCATGCCCCTGCTATTTTATCATTTGTCATTTGAATTAATGATTTGTCATTTGAATTAATGATTATAACCATTGTCATTTGAATAAATGACCTAACCAGATTTCTGGGTATTGTGTTTGTCTTTCCCAGCAAACTGAGCTCATTCTCTGACCTAGTCTATCTCGAGCATAAAAGCAAATTAGGGTTACCATAATTAAGTTTATGTGAGGATCAACAAGGTCGCTTTCTTATGTTGACATGATTATAGTTTTATTGTAACTGTTGATTGTGAGTTATCGCCCTTATATTAGACTCTCCAACTTTGTAACACGAGGTCGGTGTTTCCTCGGCTACCTGGAATTTGTTTCTGGAAAATGTCAGTGATGGATTTGGTTTCTCCAGTTTGCCACAGAAAAACCCTCCCTACCCTCCCTCAATTCTCTGTCTTGTGACATTTTGTAACAGGAAGCCCTTTATGCTCCCCACCTTTGCTGGTATAACAACATTTACATTATTTGCTAATTGGGGGCATGTTCTATCACTGCATTTGGTAACACATAATTCACATAATTCACATAATTCATATGTGTTCTCCATGCCCCTGCTATTTTATCATTTGTCATTTGAATTAATGATTTGTCATTTGAATTAATGATTATAACCATTGTCATTTGAATAAATGACCTAACCAGATTTCTGGGTATTGTGTTTGTCTTTCCCAGCAAACTGAGCTCATTCTCTGACCTAGTCTATCTCGAGCATAAATGAATTTGCCTCTTCAAAAAGACAACTCAAAATTATCCATAGAATCGATCCTGGCAAATTCACTGGACTGAAGATACGGCAAATTGCCTGTATTCACACTGGCTCAATACTATAGGTTTAAACTAAATTTGGGACAGGGCACGTGCAACCCCAATCTTGGTCTAGACTTGTATAGTAAATCTGAATGGTGACCTTGAACTAACACAATCTGACCTCTCTCGATCTTCTCAGTCGGGGCTTTTCCTTTGTCCCGACTCCTCGATCAAAACCTACACCTGAGGACAGCATAGATAAACATATAGAGAAGATGATGCAAACATCTAAGATCACTAACAAATTCAATCGTCGGGTGAGTCTAGCAACCGCTTCAAATTTTCAGCTGGAGAAAGACCACCTATGGTTGGCCATCCCTGCCACAATTCGTCATTTACAGGATGCCTGTAAATAATATATACCATGGTATAAAATGCCAAGCCTGCCATAAATCGTATTTACAGGGTGCCTGTAAATGCCAAGCCTGCCATAATTCGTATTTACAGGATGCCTGTAATTATTTTGTACCATGGTATAAAATCGCCAAGCCTGCCACAATTCGTATTTACAGGGTACCTGTAAATGGCAAGCCTGCCATAATTCGTATTTACAGGATGCCTGTAATTCATTTAGCCGTAAGTCGTAAATTTACGCCTTCTTATCATTTCCACCAATGATATGCGCTTTTACAAATTTGGTGCCGGGTTTTACGCAACCTCCAAACAGGGTTATCTCTCCTCCTGTCAGTCGATCGACCCTGCCCTCAGTAAATTATACAGGGCGAAAAAACGCCCTAGCAGTCTCCGCACAGTGAGTCTTCACCAAGTCATGTAGCCTTTGCCAGAGATTAAAAGTGCGAGATTATCCGAACTGTTCGGTATCCCAACAACTTGAATTAACCAGAATTAATCAAGTACTTAAATAACTGTTCATCTCTTTACAACAACAACATTTGGACTACATCAAGGCATGGGGCCTAATATAAATTGAGAGATCACTCCGTGACATCAATGGTCAAAATTTGGCCGCCGACAGTGATAAAACTAATCCCCTTGATTATTTGATGACCGCTTATCTTACCACATGCATGGTGGGCTGACTGACCAGGCTTTCAGGGACTCTCGGCTAATTCCGCAATGTTCCGTGGTTTCAATGTTTTTTTTGCACCAAAAGGCATCATTTTCCGAGCCTGATTTCCAATATACAGCCATTAGTTGTAGTTTATCTCCGCCCAGATTACTGTAACCCTTGATTGCTGTCAGTGGCCAGATCTGAACACACAGGACAGGCCGAGAGCAATAAAACCAGCAGTGTCAACAGATTAAGACCTCATTATCTAGCCTGCTTGCTTTGATATTTCTTTGAGCAGGGTTCTAAACGGATTAAACACAGACGGTGGTAGATGAGACTGATAAGATGTTATTCCTCCATCTACAGTAAGCTCCATGATCAAGGCTAACGGTCGTTTGTTTGAAAACAAATTGGTATTGGTATTGGTATCATTTATTCACCATCCAAAATACAACATATATGAAGAAAAAAAGCAGAAGTTACAATATATCACATAGTATGAGTTCCGTAAATATTAGGGTGGCGGGAGAAAACCCCAAAGGGCTTGTTATATCCCAAAAAATAAACAGAAAAGATGCATTGATTCAATCTCTAAGATGTTTGTGTGAAGCAACGAATTACAAAGTCTTATAAACAAAGCATAGTGGTAGAAAGTGAATAAAGGATTAATATGATATTGGACTATGTATTTACTCATTATTATATTAGATATGGCTAATATGTGCAATGGTTATGATGCTAGTAGAAAGGCTTTAAGAAGGTATTTAAAATGAGAAATTGATATGCAAATTGTAGATGGGAGGGCAATTTATTCCATTCCCTAGGAGCCTTAATTTTAGCTGTGTGTAGAGAAAAACAAGTCCGAAATGGATAGCGATATAATTTCGTAGCAGAACCTCTTGTGGGATACTGGTGTATATCACTTAATCTTGTCAAGTAATTATTAAACATTGATGGTAGAAGTGATCTATGATGGATAAATTTATGAGACAGTTGTAAAATAAGATACTGATTCAAAACTAACAGAGGCAATATTTTAAGTCTGGAAAATAACGGAGCAGTATGTTCTAGAGGATGTACGAGAGATATAATTCTTATTGCTCGTTTTTGAAGGATAATAAGAGACTTGAGGTGCGTGGAAAAGGTGTTGCCCCAAACAATATTACAATATGAAAGATAGGGGAAAATAAGCGAGTAATAAAGTAGATATAAAGTTTTCTTATTTAGGCTATGTTTAATTGTATTTATCAAACCCAAATTTCGTGATACCTTTTTACATATTTCGTTGATGTGTTTCGTCCAGGTTAGTTTTTCACTCAAATAAACTCCAAGAAATTTAAAATTGTCAACCTTTTCTATATCGTGCCCCATAATAGATAATACGGGATTGAAAGAACTATTAGTTCTACAGTTAGGTTTGATAAGCATAAATTTCGTTTTTGTTACATTTAAAGAGAGCTTATTACTGGAAAGCCAATTATATAATAACAACAATTCTTCAGACATCATTTGAAAAAGTGCAGCAGGATTATGATGAGATAACATTGTACTTGTATCATCTGCGAATAATATAATTTTCAAGACATTTGAAACAGATATCAGGTCATTTATATAGATAATAAATAGCAATGGCCCCAAATCAGCGATGCTTGCTTTGTCGTAATTAAATGTTCCCGCACATTTACATCTGCAAAATTATATATCCTCCTATTTAGTATGTGGACTGTTTTTGGCTGGTAAAATTCAGGTTTTGTGAAATGATGTTTTGGTACATGGCTATATGTAAATTGACTGAGGGCAGGGTCAATCGACAGGCAAGAAGGGAAGATGACCCTGTTTGGAGGTTGTGTAAAGCCCGGCACCAAATTTGTAAAAGCGCATATCATTGGTGGAAGTAATAAGAAGGCGAAAATTTACGACTTACGGCTAAAATGAATTACAGGCATCCTGTAAATACGA
>JAVTVY010050815.1:0-25636 GCA_036873755.1 Hanleya hanleyi
ACAGAGACAGCCCCTGCTTCAAATACATTCATCAACATATCTGTAACGAAAACCTAAACATTATAGTCCTCATTTTTCTATCATGGTATCAACTGAACTTCCAAATGAACATTCTGCTGTAAGCATAATTCAAAATGCTACATGCTAGGCATTTTTAGTCAAACGTCATACTTTTGCATATATTAAGCTTTCCATATTCTGGTCGCCTGTAAACCATTTTAATTCTTAAAATATTTATAAACTATGAAAAACAATTATATGAACTGCCGTCAATTTTCTCCGTGTCGAGCTCTTTATATAACATTTCAATATCGGATCACTGGCCAATCCCCAGTACCCTCTGTGGATGTCAATATACTGGCCATGTTTCGATGGCATAAAACGAACTATAAATATTTTCTCCTCTCTTCCGTGCATACAATCTACATGCATATTGTACATTTTTTACAAATCAACCGTGACAACCACTGTGACGATGCATTCCAGGCCAGCGTCATCCAATGCGCTATGCCAATGTGACGGGACAAAGACCACACCTGCTTCAAATACATTCATCAACATATCTGTAACGAAAACATAAACATTATAGTCCTCTATAAAATCACATCAAGATACAGATCGGTCTCTCCGAACAAACCATTCCTACGTTCTTTATTTTAGAGAAGTTATCTTGAATATATTATTTGTGGAATAACATACATAGGATGGAATAGTGAACATCATCGGGCAGAATACCACTTTGGAATAACTTAGTTCCCTTTGCCCTGCAGTGAGACATTTGTTTCAAAACTCGCGAAGCTATATGCCTACAATGCAATTATTTTCACTTGCCCATTCTGTTGTAAACGGTTCAACATACTCACACCCAGCATTCCAGTAACGTGAATTGAATCGACCGAATTTCTTACTGTTACGAATGGCAAATCGGCCTATACTGTTCACATGTTCAACCAACATGAATTCCCCAGTCACCACTCTAATAATCAGATTATTCATTTTTCTAGCGTGGTATCAGTTGAACTTCCAAATGAACGTTCTGCTGTTAGCATAATTCAAAATCGACATAGCTAGGCATTTTTAGACAAATTTCATACTTCCTTTGTATATTATGCTTTCCATATTCTGGTCGTCTGTAAACCATTATCAATTCTTTGACCTCCTGTGGTTGCCAATATCTTGGCCATTTTTCAATAGCATAGAACAAAATATAAATGTCTTCCCGAATTTCACATGTTTCACAGTAGCGCTGATGCAGCTCAATTCATTTCCATGTGTCATGGCATCAACTTCCATTTTAGCTATCTTAAAACAACAATACTCCGTAGGAATTAGTCTCATATATAAAAATCTCCATTATTCCTTGACCAACAATTAGTATGCTTTCCCTTCCAAGATTTATAGTAATCAATAGAGACAATGGACTGGTAGCACAACTGTCATGATTTCTAATCAATATGATACATTTCAAATTGCATGAGGTGAAATCTGTTGGGATTGGCCTTAAACATCCTATCAGATACACAATATAACTGTTTCTGAAAAGGTAAACTGCATTGTCTACAACACCTGAAGTGGATCCGAAATTTTGACTCCTGACGATCGAATACACTACACAATGCAGCGATCATGTAACAAGATAGAAAACTCTCATCCGCTCATCTGTCAAACCTCCCTTCATCATACACTCAAGGGTTGGCGCTGATCTCGCCTTCCAAAACAAGTTCTGGGAAACACCGGCTACATGTACCTTCATTAAATATTGTAGCATTGCATTCACGTACTGCCTAAATGCTTCGTGGAATCTGTAACGAGAGTAAATGAGATATTATCATAGAGAAAAATATCATATCCATAGCTATCATACTGAAAAAGGGGTATATATCCCACCATACCAGGTTGCATCGTGCAACAAGCTGTTGCTCTCTCATCCGCCGTGTCCACCCTGACAATCTTCCGGTCTTCATCGGACTTGGTAGCAAGCTCAGTGACCACATAATATTCCGGGATTCCCAACAATCTGAGATGAATCGGAAATAATCAGTTGTTTACGATCACGTAGCCTCTGTGTCCCTCTGTCGATAAATCAGCTGCAAAATCAACTTCACCGTACTGTAGATCCTGTACTGATCACGTTAATATGGCTCAAACCGCCTTCATTTCACCGTAAAGTTATGCTGTACTTTTACACGGGAACTCCTTTCCATGGGAACTCTGTTCGTGTTAAACGAGCAATGTTTGATTATCTGATCCAGCAAATCAGTTCGATCTCTCTGGAAGAGTCAAATTTTTTCCACCCTACGGACTGCTTGTCCATGTCAACTATGCCGGAAAGAACGCACAGCGCTGTTTGATTAAGCGGCCATATAATCCGGTAAGGATCGAAATCTGCAAATGGTTGTTGAAGACGTATAGACAAACTTGGCGAATCTGATGGAGTATAATAGTGACACCAGGCTATATGGATGAAACACGGGGTCTAACACTGTCGCGTGTTAATGCTTAGCAAACCGCTGTCTCGCAGGGTATGGCGCCATCACTTTAAACACATGAGAGAGAACCTGTAAGAGAGTAATTTTTGGGTCATTCCAAATGTGACAAGCAATGAATTGTGAGATTTTAAGACTATTTGTTATAACAAGTATTCGGAGTTACCCTAGTTAAATTTATATTAATGCTGTGTCTGAAATATTGACCAAAATAGTCATTACCATTGTACTGAATGTAAATTATTCAGATACATGATATTTGATATCCATGGAATGCATTCGGATATTCGTCCCAATACACTCGGTTACATTTAGGTGACCCACTGCACCACATACCGGTACCCGGGATGCAATTGGACATTTTTCTATTTTTGGGTAAATGTTCAATTGTTTTTTTTCTGTGTTGTTGGGTGGTATTGGGCTGTACAATGGGGCATCATCCGAACGCATGGCACGAAGATACGTATAGGAACTCATGTACGTAGCCATGCGGTTACCTTGATATCTGGGTATATTAGGGCGTTTCCCAAATGGTCACATCCGATTGGTCACATCCGACATCGGCGCAATCACATTCATAGAACGAACACACGCTCCTCCAAACAGCGATGGATTGAACGATCCATTGGTGGGCCTCGGTGTGCCCCATCACAAAAAAAGAAAACAAATGTGTTTCTCTGTGAGCTGCTGCCGATTTTATTTCTTTCAAATATGTTGGGTCGGTTATAATACGATATTTCTTCAGAAAAAAAACAGAGAAGCATGCTCCATTAGAGTGAGAAATAAAATATCTAAATCCCACAACTTCGATTTGGTCTCGCTAGTAGAATCCCACTAGTGAAATTGACATGTCTGATGACTAAGATTCCTAGGTCAAAATATTTGAATACGGCTCGTTTAAATGGCGCGGACATGGGACTTTTTCCACTCCCACCCTGTTGGTTTTTTGCTCGTATCTCCGGAATGAAGAACAATTGAGAGCTGAAATTCCGCGACTTTTTCGATTATCATATTGGGGTCATGTTGAGCCTGTTTGCATGACCCCACGAGCAGAGGATCATGAGTAAGTTCAAAATGGCGGCCATGTGGGGTTACCAGAAAAGTTATGTTTTCGTCATATTTCTTCAATAATTTTGCATTTCTGTACGGAAAAGTGAGTAGAACTTTTTTTTATTTCATATCAGATTATTATCTACTAATTTATCATGCAGTTTGTGCCAAGAACAAGCAAAAAAATATAACGAGAGATCCTGAAGGATCTTGGCGCCCACCAGTGTCTGCTAATTGTAAGCTAAAGACAAGGGGATATTTTTGTCTATTGTTACTAGGAACAAACGATTGATTTGTAATTTTGTTGGCAGAATTTTCGAATTTGAGCGAAAGGGACAGTGGAAAAGTTTCAGGAGTTTCAAGATTTCTAGAAACTGTACTTGATGTCGGTTGTTATAGAACAATGCTAATTCTGTTCTGTTTACTGGGCTAGAGATATCTCTTTTAAGATAAAAGCGCATCCAAAATAATAAAGGACTCTCTCGATATTCCTATTTTTCCTCTTTTTTCAGCAAACCCAAAATAATACAGGACTATTTTAATTGGTAGTTCATATAAACCTTTATTCAGAGACCTCTTCATAGCTACATGTATAACATACACGATGTATACCTCGCCAAATGGGAAACCAGGGGATATTCCAAAGAGTTACCGAGAAAATCTCGGTAATAACGAAATTACATTTTGGGGAAAATTTCCCCAAAATGAAAATCCAAAGATATGGTCGTAGAGAGATACAGCTTTGAGGAATCTCCCACCTCAGAAGTAAAAATGCATAGTGCAAGTAGCTTGGAACATGTTTGTGAAAGGTAGCTGGAAAACTAATGCACCAGTAAAAGAGAACGATTTTAATAAGACTTCAAAAAGCACACATATTCATGTGCATGTAATCCACATAGGCAAACAGAAGTACACAATAAAGAAACAATTTTGGGGGGAACGTGTAAGAGCTACTGCCATATGTGAGAAACCTTGGAAATAGCACTCTAGAAACTATACATATGATTTTGAGGAAATTTTCCCCAAAATGAAATTATATGAATATTCAGTGTAATTTAGCGTTTGCATGCATGTGGACCACACATCCAGTTCACACAGAAGTTAAATTTACTAGATTTATTTTGAGGAAAAATTCCCCAAAACGAAAATCGTAAGATATGCTCGTGGAGATGTACAGGTCTGAGGAATCTGTCCTCTGGGTGAAACAAACCCTAATACTGACTGATAAATACAAGCTCTGTTATGTTTTTTACCTCTACATCGAAATATACAAGATCATATGAATTTGAGAAAACGTCCCTCAAATTTAAAATATATGAAGTTAACCTCCCCCAAAAGCCTATACACGTGCGGTGTTAGCAAACTCTGATATATTACCATAACAGTATTTTTGAGGGAGAAGCCTTGGAGATAGCACTCTAAAAACTATACATATGATTTTGAGGAAATTTTCCCCAAAATGAAATTATATGAATATTCAGTGTAATTTAGCGTTTGCATGTATGTGGACCAAAAACCCAGTTCACACAGAAGTTAAATTACTAGATTTATTTTGAGGAAAAATTCCCCAAAACGAAAATAATAAGATATGCTAGTGGAGATGTACAGGTCCGAGGAATCTGTCCTCTGGGTGAACCAAACCCTGATACTGACTGATAACTACAAGCTCTGTTATGTTTTTTACCTCTACATCGAGGTATACAAGATCATATGAATTTGAGAAAATGTCCTTCAAATTTAAAATATATGAAGTTAACCTCCCCCAAAAGCCTATAGACGTGCGGTGTTAGCAAACTCTGAAATATTACCATAACAGTATTTTTGAGGGAGAAGCCTTGGAGATAGCACTCTAGAAACTATACATATGATTTTGAGGAAATTTTCCCCAAAATGAAATTATATGAATATTCAGTGTAATTTAGCGTTTGCATGTACATGTATGTGGACCAAAATCCCAGTTCACACAGAAGTTAAATTACTAGATTTATTTTGAGGAAAAATTCCCCAAAACGAAAATCATTAGATATGCTCGTGGAGATGTACAGGTCTGAGGAATCTGTCCTCTGGATGAAACAAACCCTAATACTGACTGATAACTACAAGCTACATGTATGTTATGTTTTTTACCTCTACATCGAGATATACAAGATCATATGAATTTGAGAAAATGTCCCTCAAATTTAAAATATATGAAGTTAACCTCCCCCAAAAGCCTATAGACGTGCGGTGTTAGCAAACTCTGAAATATTACCATAACAGTATTTTTGAGGGAGAAGCCTTGGAGATAGCACTCTAGAAACTATACATATGATTTTGAGGAAATTTTCCCCAAAATGAAATTATATGAATATTCAGTGTAATTTAGCGTTTGCATGTATGTGGACCAAAAACCCAGTTCACACAGAAGTTAAATTACTAGATTTATTTTGAGGAAAAATTCCCCAAAACGAAAATCATAAGATATGCTCGTGGAGATGTACAGGTCTGAGGAATCTGTCCTCTGGGTGAAACAAACCCTAATACTGACTGATAACTACAAGCTATGTTATGTTTTTTACCTCGACATCGAGATATACAAGATCATAAGAATTTGAGAAAATGTCCCTCAAATTGAAAATATATGAAGTTAACCTCCCCCAAAAGCCTATAGACGTGCGGTGTTAGCAAACTCTGGAATATCACCATAACAGTATTTTTGAGAGAGAAGCCTTGGAGATAGCACTCTAGAAACTATGCATCTGATTTTGAGGAAATTTTCCCCAAAATGAAATTATACGAATATTCAGTGTAATTTAGCATTTGCATGTATGCGGACCAGAAACCAAGTTCGCACAGCAGTTAAATTACTATATTATTTTTGGGGGAAAATTCCCCAAAACGAAAATCATAAGATATGCTAGTGGAGATGTACAGGTCTGAGGGTAAAAATCCACTGTAGTCCTGTATAATGCAATCACCACTATAGGCAATATATAAGTACGGAAACTAACAAAATGATGTATTAGTTCAAGATAGCGCTTTTGAAAGACTCTTTAAAAGAAACAAATATTCGTGTGCATGTAATCCACAACCGACATGTTAAATCTGTCATTAGTACGATAGCGACTTCACCGCCTTGCAGGTCAAACATTGTCAAAGAGCAAAGCAAATTTTGTTCGCATATTACTATATTTGTTTCCCTGACAACCAATAATAACAGAGATAACACAGTACAAAAATGCACGAAAATGTGACAGTGTTTTCTGCATTAGTGAAACAGAACGAACCTAGTAGCCCGCATTTATAATTTAGTGTTTGGACGAAACTGATGGATTTACATGCTATATGAAAAATCTTGACGAAGTCCCGCGCACGAAATCTAATTGTGTAGTTATTGTGTAGAAATGGTATGGAGATTGGGAAAGCCGCGATCCGTTCTTGATAGCGAATCCTCAATCGCAAGGGAATCGTTTTTTTACCCCTCGGCCAATTTTGGCCATGGGGTATTGTCGTCGTCTTGTACGTCCGTCTGTCCGTACGTGAGCGAGATAGCCGGAGAACGGTTCCACTGAAGAATTCCAAATTTGGTATGCTTATTTACCTAGTCAAGGATCAGAAGCCTATTGAATTGGGACCTGATTGGGTGAAAACTTTAGCGGTCATCTTTAATTTTATGCGAAATGGATAATGATCCATATTTCGGAAACCATTCAACTGTTCAATACGAAAGTTGGTATACATCATCGATACTTCAAGCAACTTTCAATGAATTACCAAACCGGTTTTTCTGATTAGCTGGAAATCCTGGAGGCCATCTTTAATTTATCCGAAATCGATAATGATACATATCTCTGTTACCATTCAGTTGTTTTAGATGAATGTTTTAGTTGGTATACATCATCGATACATCCAGATACTTTGAATCAGGACCTGATTGACTGAAAACCTTGGCGGCCATCTTTAATTTATGCAAAAACTTTAATGATATATATCTCTGATCCAATTTAAGTGATACCAAACTTGGTATACAGCATCGATGTATCAACTGACTTGCAATGAATAACCACATCAGTTCCTCTGAGTGGGGGAAGGATGGGCGGCCATCTTTAATTTATGCAAAATCATTATTGATCTCGTTCTCTGATACCGTTCAAGTGCTTGATGTAATATTTGGTATACATCATCGATGCATCAAGAGACTTACGACAAATGACAGTTCTGGTTTCTCTGATTGAGCGGAAACCTTGGTGGCCATCTTTAAGTTATGCAAAATCTTTAATGATGTATATCTCTGATACCATTTCAGTGTTCTATGCGAAACTTGGTATACAGCATCAATGTATCAAGAGACTATCAATGAATAACCACATCAGTTCCTCTGAGTGGCGGAAAGGATGGGCGGCTATCTTTAATTTATGCGAAATCATTAATGATCTCTATCTCTGATACCGTTAAAATGCTCGATGTAAAATTTGGTATAAATCATTGATGCATCAAGAAACTTATGTAATGAATACCGGTTTCTCTGATTGGACGGAAATCTTAGGGGTCATTTCTAATTGCAAAATTTTTGATAATCTGTATATTTGTGATTGCTTGGTGTTCCTGACATCTTGGTTCAAATTGAATACATTATGAATGTACCCAGAGCCGAATGGTTTTTTGATGCGCAGCTTCGTATTTCAAGATGCGAGAGAATCGTGAGGTGGAGTGATATCTGACACATAGGCCGTGTTGCCCTCGTACGCCGCTCTATCCGCGAACTGGGAACTACATTTAATGTTGGTTGCGGATTTGTCGATGGAAAACCAATATTACTAAACTATACTGTATAAATGCGTAAGATAACCGGATAATACATATGATTGACGATCTATATTCTCCTATAAGCCGAAGTAGGGCGCATGCTGGAAATATCTATACACATACCTGTACCATGCTTCCTGTGACGTCCACGCTCAGATTTACTCTGGCGAAGCGTATATGGCAAAATTACTGGCATGTTTATTTAATAATCGTGTGAGCCGACAATGTGTTAATGTTCAGTCAATCCCTTCATACGTCCGATAATTTCCTCATATACTATATTCATGCAACTTGGTATAAACAATACAGGATGATAGTCGCAATATTTAGTTTTTTAATTACCGGGTATAGAATGATTATGGCACAGACTTGATAGAAGTGTGAATGGGCGCACGGCGATAACCCAGAACAGCTTAGCCCTCCAGCCGAGAATTTCTTGGTTAATTATATCCATATCATCTAACGTTGATCAGGTCCCATGCAGTTTTCTATCAACAGTTGTAATTTTTGGTGAGTGGATACCCTACGGGGAGACGCTGTGTCGCGTACCAAAATCAAGGTCAAGGTCAGAGGTCAAAGGTCACTGGCCTCAAAAACAGGAAAACACTGAAGGGTTCGTGTCCGTTCTATATCTGTGAACGTTTTCTATCCACAGTTGCAATTTTTTGTGAGTGGATGCACTAGGTGGAGACGAGCTTATCTCTACATCATGCGGACTGTAGACAAAGCTTACTGTAAGAATACGTATGTTATCCAAGCGAAAGGTGAAGAGTGTAATAGTGGACATGGAGTTATAAAGAATTTAGCTGAAGAGTGGCTGACATTTGGGGTGTCACATTTCTATGTTGACATCTTGAGAATATATTTTAAACATGTTTAACCCCATGTTGATGCGTTTAGTTCATCAGACGTCCCCGATGCTCATGCATTAACATCAGATGAGTTGTTTGATCTGACCTGTCATTACAGCTCTCGAGCTAGCGTTTCTAATTCCACTTAAGATGGTGCTAGGGGCCGTGTGGGTATTTCAATGTCTCCACATGAACAATTGCAACAAAAGCGCGGCTGAAATACTAAGGCTACGTCCGAGAATCGACCGAACCCGCGGGTCTGAATGTTAGTTGTCGAACAATGCTTACATGTAGCTCCAATCTAAGATGGATAACAAGTGGAGCGTCTGTTACACTGTTCTGGTTTTGGGATGGATACAACAATTTTGAAAACAGAAACAAACATGTAATTAATCGTGTTATTGGTCATGGAACAACAAGTAGAAGTTATGGTAAGCAGGTGTGAATACAGGCTTCGTTGTTGTCTATATGATATCGACTATGAGTTTGCATTCAGATAAAAACAAGGAATACCGGTGGTATTTTTCTCCCTTTTTTTCTGATATACAAGGTTCCGAAATGCTTTACTAGCATGTTATTCCCGGAGACGACAGACTGAATTTACAAGTGCAATAGATGTATCATCATTTTGTCTACACATTTGTGTCTATGTAGTGCATTTATTTCCTTATGAACATTGAAAAATGATAATTTCGCCTTGTTTCATATTAGACCAGTCTTTTGAAATATCCTATAAGCTCTGTTTGTTCATGGTTACTGTTATTGCTGCCGAAAGAAAGAAAATGGCGATCATTGTAAGCCCAATTTCATGCCAGAGAGGCAACAATAACACATATAAGGGAAAAGTGAGAAGAACTGGCAAACGTAAACGGCCAATGAAAAACAGATGCAATTATCAACATTACATGAAATTGTGGTAAAATTTTCTCAATAGCCTCTGCTATTATTGATCGCCAGCAGTTGAAATGTGGACAAGAGTAACACAGGTGCATACCATCCAATAAGTTTTCGTTTTTACTTTTCAGGTTGATACAGCCTGTAGTCCATTCAAGAAACCGAGAATGGAGGATATTGCCGTTCTCATAGAGTATACGAAACAGCAGGTGTACATTGCGGTGAAAAAGTCTGAGTCGGTATACCACTTCTGCAGGAAACCTATTGCTGAACGGAAGGGGGAATCAACTGTGGAATTTAAAGGTCGCATAACGGCTGGTTGTACGACTCTCGAGCGTAACCCTCAAGAGGAATGCAACCCAGAGTTCGTTATCGAAGATATTACAGATCTGGTGCATATTGAGGAAACCACAGTTGAATTCAAAACCAATTACGATGATTTCAAACAACGTTTAGAGATACTGGGTAAAGATAGCAGGGAATCCATGGAATGACACTGGGGCATTTCTACGTTCCTGTTATAGTTGCCCGTTTCCTCTTGCTCTTGACTTGCATCATTCTTTAATCCCAGTCATACGTACATGTACTTGTTCTCATTCAGTATTATTATCCAATGTAATCTATATATAGCTTACATGTGTAAGTCATTTTTATATATGCCTAGTGCCAGCGCAATACAGTCTCGGCCATAAAGGTCGATGCATTGCAAATAAATCGAAACTTTTACAGGTAGGTCTGGCGAAACAGATTGATTTTTTAGTATTTCTTCAGACGAATCGCCTAATGATTTAGTTTTCTTGGCCTATAGTAGAAAAAAAATATCTATCTTGAAATTCGAGCAGCGAACGATTTTAGAAAGACGATCATTAATATATGTAATTTCCTGTGTCATATCAGGGGACATATTGATTTATTAGTGTTAAATCCATTAAGTCAAAACTTTGACCCATCTTCCAAGATCCTCGTCAGATTTCAAAGCCACGGAAAACCTGTCGGAGGTGATGGATCGTGATGTTTTATCGAGAAATGTTCATGCTATACATTTAATGCAATTGGAACCTGCGTTTCTGAGGTAATCTGGTAATAACATATTTGTTTACAAGGAAGCTTTCTATAAGCATGTTGTGGCGTGCTGAGCCATACGCGGCATTTGACTAGGAAACGCAGCTTGCCACGGAACAATAAATGATTACAATGTGACGATAACCCAAAAATCCCAAAAGGGTACCACCAATAATTTCTGAGAATAAAGTCATTGTGGTTCTCAAATAATTTAATAATATAGTACTGGTTGCTAACCGAATTCCCGTTCAGTTATATTGTCAACAATGGCACAAGTAGACGTATATCCTGCTGAGCTTCACGAACCAGCAAAGAAAATATATTCATTCACAAGAACGTCATTCTTCTACTAAGGTTTCAAGTTTCCTTAGTATGCACCAACCGTTTTGGTCGAGGCTGTATCACACTTTTTTGTATTGCCGGTATACGGAGTACAGAAAACGCTAATGTCATACTCATCTTCCTCGGCGTCCAATAATGTTCAGGCAAAATTCAAGGGTGATATCTAAGTATCATGGCTCCAAAACTTGGCGTATGTATTTATCAGAGTGTTGGGAGGGGATAGTGACTTTTGGTATTCTGATATATAAAATTACCTTAATTAGCTAATTAACATACTACAATTTCAGGTTGCGCTGAATACTACACTGTAATAATTGGTGACATGTTTAACTTTTCAAAATGAAACATGATTTTGTCACAACTTTTGGGTGTGAGTACGTATATGTTTTATACTAAAACGGCTTTATGTTTCAAATTGAAACACGTGTCTTTCTCACATGAGTTAATGATGTCTTAATTCGAGACATCTTGATTAAGCACGTGTTCGTTTGAAACATATGACGTCCTGCATGTGAAACACGTGTTGTGTTTACAGGTCTTAAGCTGAAACATGTTAGAGCCGACTACATGTTTCAAAATGAAACGTCTAAGCACAGACATGATTTTGTCCCAACTGTTGAGACATGTCACAAATGAAACGGATCTGTACATGTCTCAAACTTGGAGGTATTTCAAAACAGCCTACATCCCGTGTGTCAGGAGGCGGTCAGACTGGCATGTGCATGATATCGATACTGAAATGAAAACATTCATCAAAAATCAACATGCATCAAGTTTTATTCTCTTATATTCGATGGAAGTCAAACTCAGGAACATGTATGAACCAACAATAATCATACACAGATACACATAAAACAGACTGCTCCTTAGGTTAACTCAAACAGATGCCTAATTGTGAACCCCGTTACCATGGAGTGAAAATTGTTCGTGTGACAATAAAGCCCGGCGCACACGAGAGCTATAAGCTGAGCTGACGGCCTCAATTGCCGGTCAGCTCAGGGGCTAGCTCTCGTGTGCGGGCAGTTTTTGGTGAGTTTTTGGCCTCGCGAGGCCGGGGGAAAAATATCAAACTTGTTTGATAATTTCGCCTCGCGAGGCCAAATCCTCAGCGTGTGCGGCGAACGCAAGCCAACAGCTCAGCAGTTTTACCGGACCGGCCAATGAATCGCATGTTATTTTCACTCGATTCATACGCTCGACTCTTCAAAATGGACTTGAAGAAGACGTTATGCGGGATCTGAAATCAATTTCTTGAAACTTTTGCTCACCGTGTGCGCTGAAACAAGAAGAGAGCTAGCCACTGAGCTGACAGGCAATTGAGGCCGTTAGCTCAGCTGATATCTCTCGTGTGCGCCGGGCTTAACGTGCTCAGGGTTTAATTTATTTATATCATTGATTCACATTTAAATGATGATTTACTCAACTTGGTCTGTTGACACGACATTGTCTAATCTGTGATAAAGTATTATCCCAGATCTAATCCGGCACACTGAAAACATTTCTGAACATGGGTGCTATATTACTTAGGCCTACAAATATGGAGTTGATGAATGAAACTTCCTCTGTTGTTTTTCATGACCTGCCACTCGCGATTAACTATTCCTGTTCCGGGAGGCTGAAATTCCAGTCCATTTCGGGGTATGGAATACGGATCGCAGATAATTATTAAAATCAGGACTGGAGGGCTGGATTCGTATCGAGTTTTGTGTAACAGTGATCCCATTGTGGGATGAAGTAGAAACATTGTTGACACTAAACACTATTCAATATTCCCATACGTATGAAAAATAATATCCATTCTCTCTCCTTCTGGTTTACCTGTGTCACAAAGGCCGAATCCAGCCCAAGGCTGTGATGACGTACGCAATCGTATTGACTGTTGAAAAAGTTTTCTGATGCACTACACATTCACAATTCAGAATAATGGATGTAACTTTGATCATACGGAGAACACAGTTGTTGTTTCTTTCAATGAGGCTCTCATTAGTGGCCCATAAGTGTCACTTTTTCTGGTAACATTGTTATCTATTTTGCTGGTGTGTGGAAATATGCCCGTGTGTCTTGAGCGAATACCCTAAAATTCAAAATGTCGGCCAACGTAGGGTTCCAGTGAAGACACAAAATTTGGGTTGGAAAAATCTCACCGCAAAATCGGCCAAAAATGCATATTTGAATATGAGGTGACCGTGACATCTTTAAAGCGGCCATGTTCAAGTTTTTTCTCTCTCTTTTTCACACTTTTCACTTGAGCTCATGTTGCGAGACGTTTCAGATAATAATAATAAAATGCTCAGTCTATTAATCCACAATACGGACAAAAAGAATTCCGGGTCGCTAAAGACCATAAATAAATATATGGAAGCCACTGGTAAACTATCATATCTTTGTTTGCAAATTACTACAGCTCTCTATCGCAATGCATTTCCGATTACGATTAGAACTGTGTGCAGACGACCTGGTATCTAATTTCTTGCAACAGACAAAACTATCCCGTTTGTACTCCGCTTTTCTTGACACATGTCTTGCAACTCGGTTGTACCTGTTTCAGCGCTGATGTTTCAAACGGCGTTTCAGACCGTTATAGTGAGACGGCATGAAACGCGGATGAAACATGTCACAACTCCCCAAGAGCGGCATCGTAACTGTCACATGCGGTGTACAATTCTGTGTCCAGTGTTTGGACTTATTTGCAGACTGCGTACATGTCATATTCGTGTAGCGTTAAATGTCCATTAGTTGAGCGGGCAGCATAGTGTGGCTTTGTGTAAGACGCGTGAATAAAGCACGGCCATAAGGCTTAGAGCCGATAAATATTGGCGTCGTGTTATATGATGATCATTCGTTAGAAATTCAATGACCGATTGGAAATGGACAGGGCTTGAGGCAAGAAATATGCGCCTTGGTTCTGTGATGTAGTCATGCTAATTTTGTTTGTGTACAGACGGTATATCAGAATTGTGCAGCCAGATTTTGGAGCAGTATTGATTTGAAGATTGTCAGTGCTGGACGTGCAGCGTGTGGGCCGATATGGTACAGAAGGTGCCGGCCGTAATTTCGTTTGGAAAAACGCACGACTGCGGAATTATGTTGAGCTTCACGGTAAATGTGGCATAGCGCAGTTCTCCCGTCAAGTATCAATGGACCAGTCATTCAAGTGGACAGTGTCTAGGGAATAGCGAGATAACTGAACGCGGTTCTTATATGGAAGCCGGTGCAACGCCAAATACTAGGATCTTCAACTGAACGCAGATCTTATATGGAAATACGGAAGCCGGTGCAACGCCAAATACTGGGATCTTCAACTATAAGAATGAACCAGCCGTAAATCGGGAGTGCCGTATTCAGTTCGTGATCGTTCGACCGCTCTGTAACTGAAGAGACAGTTCCAGGACTCTGTTTTGTCAGATAGGACAGTTGCTATTGCAGGTATTACGTTGGAAATTAGTTTCGGACATTGCCCAAGACATTCATACGCAAACCAAATCTCAGTACTGAGTTCCTTATGTTACTTTTGTATTTCTGTTTGCAGTCATTTGTTTTATGTATTAAAAATATATACACATTTTATTTCACATAACGCTTCTTGACTTGGTATTTACCAGCAGTACCGTGACAACCCGTATTATTATTTAAGGGATTGCCTGCCTAACTCGAGGCATTCTTGACAGTAACGTCCATGAGACGTGTTTTTTATGGAAAAATAGGGTGAAACATGTAGCATTGTGAAACATCTAACATGATAACCATCTCAAAATGAATCTCTTTTTTCAGTGTAAGGGTGCCACATTGATGAATACTCACGATTGTGTCCATAATTGGCAAACATATGTTATGGAATGGTGTAAGTTGTTGCTGAGCCACTGCATTTTGTGAAAATTCAGTTACTTAATTAGTTAATGAACTGGAAAATATGCTATGATTTCATGTTCAGGCAAATGTTAGGGGTCGTATATTCATAAATACTTGACCGATTGTGCCTTAGCCCAGTACATTTACCATTCGGGATGCTCTAAGGTGCAAGGTGCAAGGTGCAAGGTGCAAAAAGGGTATAAATGGTAAATATTCATTTAACTTAATTAGCTTATTAAGCTATCATTAGGGGTGCTATATTCATAATGATTGACTGATTGTGCCCGTACTTGGCATACATATCATACGGGATGGTTTGAGAAGAATGTTGCAGAAAGGCTGCATTATGTGAATATTTAATTATCTTAATTAGATATTGATTAGGGATACTAAATTCATAACCAGTTTACTGATTGTACTCAAGTTTAGCATAAATGTGATTTAGGATGTTATGAACGGGATACTATGAACTACTACTACTACACTGTGTTCTGAGAATATTTAATTATGTCTTAATTATCTTCTTAGATGACAACTAATAATACGATAATTTCATGTTACGTCTATTGTTTCGGGTGCAGGATTCATACTGTCTCACGAGCTATTTGTTAGCCTTGCTAACATTCCTAAATGGTCCCCTAAACCACTTTTCCCAGTAAATGAATACACGACTTGACCAGGTAGGAATATTGGGAATTATCAGTATATTTATATGTGTAACCTGAGATTCTAGTCGATTTGAAATTTTGAATTTATTTCCTCAGAATATCATTCTCAAACAGAATAGGTAGGAATATTGTGAGTTATCAGTATATTTGTGGAGAGTTATGGTTTCAGTTTCTAAAAACAAAATGATTGGTCTCGTGTGTCATGTGCATTCATGTTGGATAAAGACTCGGTATATTTTGAAGAAGTTTTCACGGAATCATATCCTTTGATCTGGTTGAAGCATACTCCGAGTGACTTTCATTTTGGGGAAAATTTCCTCAAAATAGTACAGTTAGGGAAAATAGTGTATATGGGTTAATATCACATGCATTACATAGTTGTTTGTTGGTAGCTAATGAATATATCGAGAGAAAGTTGTTTTATTCCAACTTCATCATAAGATTTCAGTAGAAGGTAACATATATGCAAAGAGCTGGACAATTTTTAGGGTTCATTTTCAAGGGAAACCTTCTGTAACAATTTGCGCGAACGGCTACCCCCAATTCAGAAGCCAGTGCAACATAGAACATACTAGGATAGATGTGTGTTTTCTTTACATTTTGGGGAATTTTTCCTCAATTTGCACGGCTATATATAATGTGTAATGGGAGATTCTAGTCGATTTTAAATTTTGAATATATTTCCTCAGAATATCATTCTCAAACAGAATAGGTAGGAATATTGTGAGTTATCAGTATATTTATGGAGAGTTATGGTTTCGGTTTCTAAAAACAAAATGATTGATCTCGTGTGTCATGTGCATTCATAATGGATAAAGACTCGGTATATTTTGAAGAACGTTTCACGGAATCATCTCCTTTGATCTGGTTGACGCATACTCCGAGTCATTTTCATTTTGGGGAAAATTTCCTCAAAATCAGTACAATATGGGAAAATAGTGTATATCCGTTAACATCACAAGCATTACATAGTTGTTTATGGGTAACTGCATACTGCGAGTGATTTTCATTTTGGGGAAAATTTCATCAAAATAGTAGTTAGGGAAAATAGTGTATATGGGTTAATACCACATGCTTGTGATAGTTGTTTGTAGGTAACCAATGAATATATCGAGAGAAAGTTGTTTTATTCCAACTTCATCATAAGATTTCAGCAGACGGTAACATATGTGCAAAGAGCATGGACAATTTTGAGTGTTCCTTTTCAAGGGAAACTTCCTCCAATAATTTGCGTGAACAGCTGAACAGCTAGCGTATCCTGTGAAATCTACCCACAGTTCAGAAGCCAGTACAATATAGACCATACTAGGACAGATGTGTGTTTTGTTTACATTTTGGGGAAATTTTCCTCAATTTGCAGGACTATATATGATGTGTAATGTGAGATTCTAGTCGATTTTAAATTTTGAATATATTTCCTCAGAATATCATTCTCAAGCAGAATAGGTAGGAATATTTTGAGTTATCAGTGTATTTATGAAGAGTTATGGTTTCAGTTTGTAAAAACAAACTGATTGGTCTCATGTGTCCTGTGCGTTCATGTTGGATAAAAACTCGGTATATTTTGAAGAACGTTTCTCGGAATCATCTCCTTTGATCTAGTTGAAGCATATTCCGAGTGATTTTCATTTTGGGGAAAATTTCCTCAAAATAAGTACAATAAGGGAAACTAGTGTATATGTCACATGCATCACATAGATGTTTGTGGGTAACTGCATACTCCGAGTGATTTTCATTTTGGGGAAAATTTCCTCAAAATAGTAGTTAGGGAAAATAATGTATATGGGTTAATATCACATGCATTACATAGTTGTTTGTAGGTAACTAATGAATATATCGACAGAAAGTTATATGCTTGAGAGCAAGACTGCCGAATTGCATAGTTTCAGTTTGAGAAATGTTTTCGGAGTCATCTTCACAAATCGTACTGCTAACATTGATTATATTCGCATGTTTTATATTTTTGCTGTATTTTTATATGATAGTATTATGTTGAATACACATGTTCATGTCGATGACCTTCCTGAAAGCACTTAACTGTACGGCCAGCACTAATCACGTCTGTAGACTACATTTATATGGCATATTATGTTTAATTTTACACTGAAGAACAACACTTTGAAAGCATTCTTGCGAGAAAATATTTTGTATCCCAATGTACATGGGATTTATTCACATGCTCTATTTGTAGAAAGGTTCATTTAAAAGATACATTCAGCACACTGCAACAGCCACAGTTCATCATTTTGGGGAAAATTTCCCCAAATTTCTCCCAATCTGGCCAGCTAGAATGTTAATTCACGTTGATACACACATAGGTTTGGGTGAAGTTTTCATTTCCATCAAAAGGCGAATAAAAGTATATGAAGCATCACATAAAAGAGTCCTGTATTATTTTGGTTTTCGTCAAACAAGATGGAAAAAAGGAATGTCGAGAGAGTCCTTTATTATTTTGGGTGCGCTTATACCTAACTCGAAAATAGTTAGATGGTACAAACATAATACTGAAGGGATCTGGTCTGTAATGTGGAAAGTTTGAAAGTATCTGAATCCTATTATCTCGCTTGGGTCGAAACACGCAGTAGTCTACCGTTGTCGAGTTGTGACGTGTCACAAGAGTGACGTCCCTTTGTGTAGCCGACCTGTCGGCAGAAGAAGCGGTGGGGCAGTTCACAAGCAACGCCATGGAAGTCAACTGATTTAACATTTGAAGAAATACATTTTAATTCGGAATCATTTGAACTTGATATAGAAGGTAAAGGTATGGATATTCTCTATAGTAAATATATAGAATATGCCCCACCGTTTGATCCGCCGAATCATGTGATGCAACGTCACAACTCAACAATATCGTATTAATTTGAAGCGTAACTTGGACTTTCGAATCATACCAGAAAAGTTATCTTGCACAACTAGTCCCCGCGTGGGACCTGTGTACCAAATTTTAGAAAGATCCATGAAGTTGTTCCTCAGAATTCACGATAACAATGTTTCAAGGGGAAATTAAAGATGGCCACCTGGCAACCATGTTGGATTTTCGAATCGGACGAAAAAGGTATCTTGTACAAAGAGACTACATGAGGATCCTGTGTACCAAATTTGAGAAAGATCCATGCAGTACTTACTCAGAAATCACGATGACAAAATTGGAGGAAATCCAAGATGGCCACCTGTTGGCAATATTGGATTTTGGCATCGGACCAGTAAAGCTATCTTGCACGACTAGACCACAAGGGGAACCTGTGTACCAAATTTCACAAAGATCCATGAAGTAGTTCCTGAGAATTCAAGATAACAACATTTCAAGGGGAAATCCAAGATGGCCGCCTGGTCGCCATATCAGACTTTCGAATCGGACTGAAAAAGTTATCTTGCACAACTAGACCACAATGGGAATCTGTGTACCAAATTTGAGAAAAATCCATGCAGTACTTACTCAGAAATCACGATAACAAAATTGGAGGAAATCCAAGATGACCACCTGGTGGCCATATTGGATTTTGGGATCGGACCAGTAAAGCTATTTTGCACGACTAGACCACAAGGGGGACCTGTGTATCAAATTTCACAAAGATCCATGAAGTAGTTCCTGAGAATTCAAGATAACAACATTTTAAGGGGAAATTAAAAATGGCCGCCTGTTGGTCATACTGGATTTTCGGATCGGACCAAAAAAGTATCTTGCACAACTGGACCACAAGGGGAACTTGTGTACCAAATTTGAGAAAGATTCATGCAGCACTTCCTGAAAAATCACGATAACAGTTTCATGGGGAAATCTAAGATGGCCACCTGGTGGCCATATTGGGTTTTCCAATCGGGCCGAAAAAGGTATCTTGGACAACTATACCCCAAGGGGAACCTGTGTACCATATTTGAGAAAGATCCGTGCAGTAGTTCCTGAGAAATCGCGATAAAGTTTCATGGGGAAATCCAAGATGGCTGCCAGGTGGCCATATTGGGTTTTTAAATCGGACCAGAAAAGCTTTCTCGCACAACTGGCCCACAAGGGGAACCTGTGTACCAAATTTGAGAAAGATCCAAGCAGTAATTCCTGAGAAATCGCAATAACAAAATTGGGGGAAATCCAAGATGGCCACCTGTTGGCCATATTGGATTTTGGAATCGGACCAGTAAAACTATTTTGCACGACTAGACCACAAGGGGAATCTGTGTACCAAATTTCACAAACATCCTGCCGTAGTTCCTGAGAATTCAAGATAACAAAGTTTCATTGGGAAATCCAAGATGGGTGCCTGGTGGCCATATTGGATTTTCGAGTCGGACAAGAAAAGGTATCTTGCACAACTAGACCCCAGGGGGAACCTGTGTATCAAATTTGAGAAAGAACCATGCAGTAGTTCCAGAGAAATCGAGATAACAATCCAAGATGGCCGCCTTGTGGCCATATTGGATTTTCGAATCGGACCATAAAAGGTATCTTGCAAAACTAAACCCCAAGGGGAACCTGGGCACCAAATTTGAGAAAGATCCATGCAGAAGTTCCTGAGAAATCGCGATAACAAGAATTGTTTACGAACGAACTGACGGCGGACGACGGACGCCTCGATGGACGAACGGACGACGGACCACGAGCGAAAAGTGATTTGAACAGCCCATCATCTGGTGATGGTGGGCTAAAAATCGAAGATGACGAATGACGAAGGTGACGTCATCATCATGGACATTTTTTACATTTTCTTGTAGAGCTTGACCCAAAGATATAGTGTGGTATTTTTCAGCCCTTTAGCCTTAGCGATAGCGAAGATATATAGGCGCACTTTTCGCCCCGCCCCTCTCACCCCCCATGCTGCGGTACACCCCAAATCAGCCAGGCAGATAGGGTTAAGTGAAACGTCAAATGCCCTTAGCAAGCTAAGATGACAATGAGGTAGCTAAATATTAAATACCAACGAAACCCTCGACTCACCAATTAAGAGGCGGCAACTCCACACGGACTACTCTTCGTTACCACGATCTTAGCCCAGTGTTCCACATACACACGTGATATACATGTGTGTGGAAGCTGAAAACAACAAGGCGGCGTTTTAACTGATTCTGGATATAAAGTCTGTGTGTATCACCGTTAGGTCCAGAAATCTTTTGCTCGTCACCTTTAGTACTGGGTCGGAGGATGTGGTGATCCCACTTAAAACACATGAAAATGAGTCACAACGATAGATAATTTAATTTTGGGGGGAGGAGATGGGGTTAAAAACAAAGTGAAAATATAAAAAATCACCACAGAAGTAAATCCAATATATTTAGGACGCTCAACTGAAAAGAAAAGAAATCTGAAAACAATACTCTATATTTTTGTTCAATTTCACTTCAAAGTAAAGCGGAAAAAAATGAACATCTAAAATACAGTGAAATAAATTGATAACATAACCTTGATAAAAATAAGACCTTGTAAGTACGTTAGGTTAAATACTCTTTGTATTGCGCCTTTACCCTATCTGCCCTGGTCTTTTGGGGACCTGTCCAGGCCTGGGGAAGGGGCGAAATCCTCCCACCCCCCACAATTATATTCCTTAACCCTTGAGCTTGGGTGCTGAAACTTACCACACTATACCCTTGGGTCAAGCCTCCCCAAAAAATTCAAGATGGCCGCTCTGATGACGTCACAGTGATCTCGCGTTCAAAAACGGCATTTTAAAAGGATTTTTAGGTCGTTTTTGTATTTTTTATTCATGCAATTTCTCCACAAAAACTGCCTGACAAATTAGTAAATATTAATGCGATGTGAAATAAAATAGTTTTTGCCCACTTTCATCGCGGAAAAACAGAAATATCGAAGAAATATTACAAAATCATCACTTTTCTGGCGCCCACCGTGGCCGCCACCTTGAATTTACCCATGATCCTCTTCTCAAGGGGTTATGGAAGTAGGCTCAATATGACCCAAACATGATGAACTATAAACAACCTGTAACCATTTCAGTCATCTATACGCGGTAAGACTGACCCTGGGGGTGTATCCATGTTCAGCCTACTTTCGGCAACGGCCAGAGGGAAGTTCCATAAATCAATATCACGTGACTTCGTCAGCCAATCAGCTAAAGCCTACCGACGTAAACCCAACGTAACTCGCCATTTTCGAGTCACGTGATGAACTACTTTTTACTCGATACTAAAGTTACACATACCTATATATTTTGTAAGCCCAGGCAATATCTGTTTCAGAAGTGGTATGAAAACCTGTAATTTATCAGATTTCTCGAGTCTGTTCTACGACGGATGAAGGCCGAACAGAATCCGGTAAAACACCGGATATCGCTCCGCGATAATGGAGACACACGATTCGCAAGCCATCTTATGGATGGCGAAGTGTACGCAACTGGAAATATAAAGTCAAGCTCTCCATGTGCTGTCGTTCCGGAAATAGCGCAGAAAGTTTGGTAAAGGGGTCATTATGCCCCCCCCCCCGGCTCAGTCGAGTAGGGGTAAGGATGGTTTAGATATCTTCTAAAATTATCCATCTTCCTGATGAATTTTAGGGCGTTTACAGTGGAGCCTCCATATACCCACAAATCAGTGCTGTATAGTCCATAGAGGAATGCTAATCTCCCCTCGTCTCTTTGGATTAGGCCAACAAATCTGTTGTTCGTCACATTATTGTCGTTCCAATAAAATTATTTATCTTTCTGACTCACATTCAGGTATATAAATGGAGCCGCTCATTAAAAAGGGTATTAAAATGATATGGAAAGATCAATACTTGGTGTTATAAAGTTTCATCATCAACTGAATCAACTTATTAAAAATTATTCAAAACAGATATTAGATGAAACAATTAATTCATCTCCCCCAAAAATGCAAATCCACACCAAATTTAGAACAAGCAACCACACATTACCAATTGAAACTGGTGGCTGACAAAATACATCTAAGGAAGAAAGAATATGTACTATATGTACTCATAATCTAATAGGTGTCTTTCAATGCTCTGTTTTTTATATATGAGAAATATGTATACCAAAGTATTACTTGAGTAATTCAGATTTTTTTCAAAATTTGCAGATATATTTAGAAATAAATACCAACCCTCAATAATGAAATTATTAAAACTGATTAATGCTATTATGGTTAATTTCGCGAATGGATTGATGTAAATGTCTGTCCTGGAAAATATGCTAGCTATATACCTGCTCGTATTGACCTAAACCTACGCTACGTACAATTATGAAGATAGTCTTATGCCGTCATTTTGGTAATATTTGTCGGTGTATATCCTCATATACCACGTGTTCGGCATAAGAGTAATGCATATTGTATTGTATTGCCCAATTTAAGCGCTAATTCCTCCATCCAAAACTTACTATCTTCAGCTGATCTGTGCGTAGCTTCGTTAGATCCAGAAATGTTTATCTCTCCACTGTAGCTCCAGGTCGGAAAGAATGGTGACCCCAATTAAAGTACAAGAAAATGAGTCCCAAAGATAGACGATTTATTAAGAAGCGTACATGTATTTGGACGGAATAGTCCAACCAGGAGGGGATAATTGCCAGTTTTATTGATTAGGGGATATTTAACGTAGGCTCAGAGCGCATAGAGACCTCAGAATGACCACCTAAGCATGAGTCATAAAATAATTTTATTAGGAAAATAGCTAGATCAAGAAGGGTGGAATTGGACATTCTGGATTAAGGAAATTTGAGCGCTGATTCGGAGGGTATGGTTGTCGCACTTGGAACACATGGAAGTGCGTCAGAGACAGAGATAATTTATCGGAAAGATATCTCAACCACGCTAAAGTGAGCCAGAGAGATAGATAGTTGTATTATGACGATATATTAAACATGCTTGAAGGTGAGCCAAAGAGATAGCAACTAGGAAGATATCCACACCACGCCTATAGTGAGCCAGAGAGATAGATAATTGTATTAGGACGATATATTAAACAAGCTTAAGCGTGAGTCAAAGAGATAACAACTAGGAAGAGATCTAAATCACGCTTAAAATAAGACAGAGAGATAGATAATTGTATTATGACGATATATTAAACACACTTAAAGGTGAGCCAAAGATATAACAACAAGGAATATATCTAAACCACGCTTAAAGTGGTGAACAGAGAATTTGTTGTTCTTGCTAACGGAACAAAGAGAGAGTAAATGTATGTCAGAAATGTCTATCATTTAGGCCCGTCTCCTAGGGTACTTTTAAACACACGACAATGACCCATGGAGATAGATTTCTATGTCATTCCAAAAGTGACGAGCTATGGATTGTGAGATAAAACGGATAAATACGAACCATAGGAACTATTTGATTTGACTAGAATTTGAAACTATTCTAGTTAAAAGTAAAGTAATGCTGCGTCTGAAAGCTTGACAAAAATATTTGTTGCTATTTTACTGAATAAATATTATCCAAAAGCATAGATAAATTCATCAGGGAATGCATTCGGATAGTCGCCTCTGTGCGCTCAGTCACTGGTGACCCCGTACCCGGGATGCATTGGGACGTTTTATTTAAATGTAATTTTAGGAAAATGTACATCTGTTTTTTTCTGTATTTTTGAGTGGGATTATACTGTACAATGGGGTATCTGTAAGCTAAAACATGAAAGGTGTTCCAATACACACCCCTCTCCATTTCTCGACGATTCAGGGGAGACAACTCCACTCGGACTAATATGCTTTACCATAATCTCAGCCCAGTGTTTCCCCTTTACACGTTGTGTTTTATACATGTGTGTGGCGACAGAGAGCTGCCAGGCGACTCTAATCAACATTATCTTTTACGTTTTTGCTTAAAAACAAATTGAACACAAAATAAATAATTATAGAATTAAATCAAATATATTTAGGAAAGGTAATTGAAATGAAATTAAAATTCAAAACAGTGTAATGAAATGACATGAATTAAAACAAAATAAAAATAAATCATTTGGGAAATTAAAATGAAATGAATTGAAATGAAAACATCAAGTAAAGCGAAAAGAAATAAGCAATTGAAATAAAGTGAGATAATAAAAAATAAGAAAAAAATCATTCTAAATGTTGGTACGTTAGATTCACAAATCTTTGACTTGCGTCTCTAAGAATAGTTTATATGTTTTCGTTCGAAACGTATCTATCTTCCTGGCGCATTTTAATATGTATATAGAATGGAGCCTCCACATACCCACCGACTTGGCGTTATTTAGTCCATAACAAAACAAAATGCCAATCTCACCCTGGTCCTTTTGATCACAAGCCACTGGAAACAACCTAACTTAATATGTAGTAATTCGACTTCATATCTCTAGAAAACTATATCCCGTAATATTCGCCGCCAAAAATGAGCCACTACGTCTGGTAGACTGGCTTTTCCGCTCTAACATATACAAAAATCAGCATACATTCGGCACCATTATTTCGAGCTAGATGGGTGGCGGGCAATCAAACTGAACCTGAGTGTTTTCCTATTCAAATTTAAAAGTTTTTAAAATATTTTTGAGTGTTGAATATTATAGAAGTATATTAAAATATATCACTTTCCTTTCTCACCCAATCAGGTATAATGAACAGTCAAATTTCACCGGAAGTCAAGTCCTGATTATAATATTAAACCCAACAAAATCAGTGGTTTGTGACCTTTGGACCTTTATAATTAGGCCAACACATATTTGCTCGCCACAATATCTTACCAATGAAATTAT
>JAVTVY010050816.1:0-25515 GCA_036873755.1 Hanleya hanleyi
TGTAATGCTGGACACAGGTGTTATCAGAGTGGAATCCATGCCACTTTCATCATGTTCATTGTTCATGTTGACGGGTTATCTGGATCGATGATCTCTGTTAAACATAAGTTTTACTGCTCAAACATAACCGGCTAAGGAAATGATATGCATGTGATGTATGGCAGATACTGGCATAAAACTGTGCAAACAAGCATTCTGACAACCCCATCAGCTTGACTGACAATCAATATTGTTAGATTTGAACTCAAAGGGACAGTCAAAAAGCAGAATGAAATAATTTTGAAATATTATTTTAGAACATGACAATGATACATGTAACTGATCCAGTGTTGGCTGGAGGTATCCATTTTAGCAGGTGTGTAGCGCTTGCTACTATCATGACTATAGTGATCATATTGAGCAATGTGACAGTTCTCCACCAATCAGGCAACCTAATTTAGCCTAAACCCTTGTCACCACTATCGAAACCACAGATGCTACCTTCTGTTTGTTAGATGAAAATTCACAATTATATTGGTGTTTGCTCCATTAGTAGGCTACAAACGAAATGGTAATTGTTACAAAACTGATAACAATGGAACTGGATAAAACAATGTTATAATTAGTTTAAGTTGAACAGCAGAAACCAGGCGTGACCTGCATCACAGCTGCAAGGTTTGGAGTTAGTTACTTAAAAAACAAATTCAGAGTAAAATGGAACAATACGGTGCAACATGATATTTACCTCTCCCAACTGACCTCTGCAATGATGACATGACATGACAGGCTATACAAGTACATCAAATGCTAACATTCCCATTACTGCATCATGCTTGATTATCAAATTCTGGCAGCCATAAAAATTGTTCGTAGAACCTTTCATGCATATTGACCCTTGGTTTGAGAAATTAAAGTTGTTTTGAAAAAAAAAAAAAAAAAATTTGCCAAAAAGTTTGACCTTCATCGAGCAAATGAATGGCTACTGGCTGACCTCGTTCGCCTGATGGTTGCCCAAAATCACTTTCAGGTAACCCATGGTGGGTCTCCATAATTCAGTGATTTGTTCTCAGTAACTTTTGCATGAAATGAATTCGATTCGGCTGTTTGATCTGTATCAGCCTACAAACAATATGACCGAATAAATAAATCTCAGTGTGCCAGTGTGTCAATTTCTGTGCAACTTCAATTTTGTATCTTTTGACCCCTTGTAGATATTTGCAGGATTTCATTATCACACTTAGTTATGTCAGTGACTCAGTTATCCAGTATTACATTGCACATGCACCCCACTCCGGGTATCTACATGTAATCAGTAAGTAAATTCCTAACCACATGGTCAGACATGCAGCTTATGAAAGGTGAATAGGGTACATCTATATTATTGTTTTGACAGGCTATAAACATATTTTGACATTAATATAAAGGTTTGAAATACCATCTCAAATTTTGTTAAAACAACAGAAATACCTTCTCGCAAGGAAGATCCTTCATTCCATAAGAGTATTGGATTTCTTCGCCTTCGATAATATCTTTCAGGGCAAAAAGGGCCAAAAATGGCCTCTTATTCACATGTATGACTCGTGGTTTCGCATTCGGGCTTTTTTTGGAATGGTAGATCAGTCGTCCCAGTATGGGTCCATCTGTGGGCTCTTCTGTGGAATCAATGCTGAAATGTGAAATGTTTTTTGTTTGATTATTGATGGTAGCAATAGTAGGCCTACACATATTTGGAAATGCAATGAATGAATGAACTGCTGCAATTGTGATCATACATTTTCTAAACTTCAAGAATTTTATACTTTAGTACTATTAACAGTTCAGATTTCAACCATACCCATCCAAGCCTTGCATTTTAATGGGGTGATCAGTTCAGGGCCTGTGTGACATTTACATTTTCCCTACTTTTCAGCCCAGAAAATTTAAAATAAGAAAAATGTATTCCAGAGGAAATCAGCTCCATTGCAAGCAAATCAGCCCTCTGCATGGCAAATGATAGGCCCGTTGAATAAGCCTGACCCAATGGGACACTCGCACAATACAGGCTCTGGTCAAACTGAAGTTACAGTTCTGGAAACTGATTGGCTGTTTGTCTCAGAAAAGTATGAAATAAACAAACCTGAGGGTATAGTAATTAGCTGATTGGCTAGGTTGTATTGTGCAAATCTTCCAACTCTAGAATGCACAGCATGCAGTTCAATGTAAGATCACTATTAGGCCCTTTAATGGTCGACAAATACCTAACCATCATTGAATGATATCAACTTGCATGTTTCTATCAAGTCAACGAATAAATACATTTAGTGTTAATGTCCCTCTTCATACTTGTGGTCATGTCATGTCAATTTCCAGTACATTTACTATATTCTGGTAGAGGAAATATGGTGAGTGAACGATTTTCATTTCAAGCTTTATTTATAGTCAGTGTTCGAAATTACAAACATTAGCACTCAGGCTAGTCTTACCGATGGGATTAGTCAGAACCAAAAGCTGAAGTGAGATTAGTGATGAAACCAATGAAGGCACAGGGCAGAACATGAGCTGCCCTAGCCAAATTCCCTCAGTTATGGGCACTAGTTTTCTCAAAATGTAAATACTATAAAAGAAGACAAAAAGTGGCATAGCTCTGTAAAACATCAACCGACAAAGACTTGTTTTTCTTAGGTTTGCATGGTTTGTGGTTCACGACAAGATACATAAATTCACCAAGTTTGGTAAACATAGATGAATCTGTTTGAGATACATGTAAGAGGAAATGTAAAATATCGACCGACAAGACTTGTTTTCGACCGGCTTTTGGTTGACACTAAGATACATTATTTCATCAAGTTTGGTAAACGTAGTTGAATTGATCTTCCAGATAGAGTGCAAACATCCATATGGAAGTACATGATGACGACAATACCTCTAGGCCAAAATTGGCAGAGGGGTAAAAAGGGCTAGACATATAGGTGAAAGAAGGAACAAAAGCATTCTGGTACCCAGAGGTCTTTCAGATAGAGCTTACTGACCATGCAGAGGTACATGATGATGAAAAATCATTAGGCCAAAATTGACCGAGGTGTAAAAAGTGTTAGAAATAAAAGTGAAAGATGGAACAATAGCATTCTGGGTACTCAGAGGTGAATGCTTCAAGCATATTACTCTGTGACAATGAGGTGCCTTAATGAGCATGATGAGATAGAGATAAGAAAATTAACTCATTTATTCTTTGACTAAGAAATGTGAGATACCAAGTAGTTTCAAGAACAAACAGTTACATATCCTCTTCGCTAAACTGTACATTCTAGGATAATAATCAGCATCATGGCATTCAGTGCAACCCATCCACCATGCCTATTTCTCAGTACCTACATGTAAATACCAAAAATACCAAAAGTCTACATACCATCATTCCTTTCCTTCAAACGGAAAGAAAAATCTATAGACACTGGAGGGTCCCGATTCCTCTCTCTCTCTACCCTGGCTGATGAGTTCTCCTGGGTATTCACATATAAACTGGCCTCTATCAATATCGTGAACTGCAGGTACCGCTCGACCTGTTAAACAAACAGATCATAGTGATGTAAATCACTATACATGTAGATGTAAAATGTATGTATCTAGTACTACCATAACTTATCACTACCCCTTTTATATATTATTACGGAATTCCGTAGTGTTATAAAAATACTCGTACATCGTACAAAAGGATCAATTTACATGTACATGTATTTATAAATACTTTTGAGATTTTGTCTATTTAAGAGCAGGTTGAAGTTTTTGAAGACTTAGCAACCATAAGGTCCAATCAGTTAAATGCATGGATTTGTATCTATGATAGGTGGCCACATTTTTCTATTGTGGTAAGAAAGAAACAACAATATCGGCTGTGTGTTTTGAGTATGGGAAAGACTGCTCTTTCGCCAGAAATGTGAGTTTCCATTTCAATTCTATTCCTTTTAAAAGGGAATGTGAATTTATGTTTCACCTTTTGAAGGGCAAATAAATTCTTCAATGTATTCTGGATCCTGGTTTCTCTCCACGATATGATGATACTTTTCTTCCTCTGATTGTTTCAATCTTTTTCTTAATGCTCCGCCCATCTTGAATACTTCCCAACTGAAAAGTGTAAAATAAAAACAAAAACAGTGCTGATACACCAGTATACAAGCTACATGTAGGTGACCTGGCCTTTTGAGGAGTGCAATCGCACTCACGCTCCATCACGCTCCTAATTTTCTTAGGAAAGAATAGGAATTCTTAGGAATCCTCCATATCAATAATTTTGTGGCGAGTTAGTAATCAACTACAAAACTACAATGGCGGACGAGATAGACTATTTTTCTCACATTTTCCTCTTGTTTGCACCCCTTATCCATGAAAAATTCGCTGTTAGCAGTTATGGCCATTATAAAAGCTACGAGTGCCATCTGTATTGTTCTAGAAGCAGGCCTATAGCCATCTTCACCAGCCAAGTCAACTACATCGCAAAGCTCTCTACGCTACGTAATGTACAGAGCAACGTGATGTACGTCGACTTGGCTAGAGAAGATGGCCTATAGCCAGCGCTGTCTATAGTTTTAAATTATGAATGTACGTCATGGCGATACTTCTGCAATACATTTATTAACACCCCATAAAAATTATATCGGTTACGACTACACAATGTGTCTAGGTTACTTTAATTTACCTTAGTATATTTTTTTAATTCTGCATCACAGAAAACCCCCATCGGTTGAGATTTCATGGTAAAAGGATTACAAAAGAACTAATAATACACTTCATTGCAGAGTGATTTTATTCGTCAGAAATCGCTTAGAATGTGTCTCCGGCTATGTAGACCGCGAGTCTGGATAGCCTAGGCGGCCCTTGGACTCCCGCCTAAAGTGCTATGATAGTATAGACCCCAATGAAGAATTGTATCTGCCGACTCGCATCGTAAGGCCGTACAACTTTGATTTTGCTTCCGATGCCCCTGATACATGGCATGCATGCGTACACATTGTCAACATTTTCCAGTCATGAGGCTAAATCTTTTTATGCAACAGCGTTAACCTCAAAACAAATTTTCATGTTTTTATTGCTAGACACACTCCACCCCTCCCCAACCACCTTCTTAAATTGATTTGCATGGTCAATTGGTCAACTTCTCCAGTCACATCAGATATGCTGTTTGGAGGAGATTTTCGTTAATCTTATTCAACTTACAAAGAATACATAAATTGAATACAAGTGATTAAAGTCAAATGCAATTTAAAAGACATAAGTGAAAATCTTTCAGTCTGAACAGAAGAACTTAACAAACAACATCATTCAGAAAAGTACAACAACAACAAATTACGTCGCACTCGCAGTCTGGACAATTTTTGCCAAATTAGGTCACAAAATGCTCCAGAATAACCCAATGTATTTGTGCAGTTTCATCTCGTCTGAATTTTTGAATCAAAACTGTTTCAAATTTGTTTAAGTGGGATAGCAATCCTGATCGTATTAAGGGGCCCAGTTTTCGATACCATCAGTGGATCAGTTGCTGACTCCGAGATTTAGCTATCATTCCGGAGTAACTTGTCGTTATTTTGTCAGACAGTCGATACTCAAAATTATAACCACAGGTTAGAATAAGCTTTTTAAATACCGCCGTTATCAGTACTAAAAGTTACCTACCATTCGAACACAGCACGGAGGATACACAGACGGCGCTGTGAAGCCTTGAACCTTGGGTTATCTCCCTTGGTGCGAAAATAGCCAAAGTGTGTGTCCGCTAGGTGGTGTTTGATTTGTCCAACTGTGTGCGTGACCAATGACCGAATAGTGTGTAACTGGAATTTCTGACATAGGCGACTTTCCGAGCACTCGTCAAAAACGACGTCATATGACTGCTTAGCAGGTAAAGAAGCCTTCCCATACAAAAACTTGCGAGGACCGGTGTGTAAGTCCTCACAAGTCAATAAGGTCCTCGGTAGGTTGGTGTGTATTCAAGATTGAGTCCTCTGAAGTTGGGCAATGCGAACACACACACACACACACACAAGTACGCACACATGCACACAGACACACACGAACATACACACACACGTACACGCAAGCACACATGCACACAGACAAACAGACGCATAGGCACACACAGACGCATACACACAGACGCAGACACACAGGTAAACAGACACACACATGAGTGAGTGGTCATATAAGGTCGTTTGTACACCAGGTCATTGAGTGCACTTGACCTGCATCCTTTTCATGTTGTCGGATCATGTTTAGACATGTTGGGGTATGACGTCACTTTCGATGTGAATTGAAGGAAAGGAGATGGTATTGACCTGTTTGTGGGGGTTCGTTGAGTGTGCTAAAAATAGATCACCAGCTAGCGTGCTATAAAAGGGAAGCGGCCTGGTCGTTTCATCAGACACTCTGTCAACCACCAAGATGTTCACTTGTACTACGTGCTCGAAAGCATTCACTCGTCTGCACGACTTGCGCCGCCATGAGGCTAGCGAGCACGAAGGAACCGCCCGGCATAGCTGTACGATATGTACACTGTCGTTTCAGCGCCCAGATCATTTACAGCGCCACACACGTGCACGCCATGAAGTACCCAAGCGTCCATGCGAAGAATGTGGTCGGATTTTCAAACTGACCAGTCAGTTGCTGCGACACCAACGCACACGACACCCTGTTCTGCAGTCACGTCTGCAGGTAGAAGAGTCCGTAGGCACCAGTATCGAGAAAGCGGGAACTCCCACCCATCGCACGAGGGTTGAAGATGATGATGTCGCCCTAATTCAACAGTCAAATTCCGACGACAAGACATTGGGCCAGATTTTGCACGACGAGGAGAGCAAAGTACACTTCGTGGACGAACCCATACATGTTCCTAGCGATCTGTTACACACGAACACCATCCAGTGAGTGACATCTATCGGCGCCATTGGCACATGATCCGGCACTGTTTCTACCGTCATCGCCCCATTCAAGATATCTACAATTTCCGACTGACCAACCTCACTCGCCTACGCAGCTACGTGAAAGCCATCTTCAACGATCAAACTACGGCCTTCAAGTTGAATCTGGCGTTTGGTTATGTGCTGCAGCATAAGGACACAGACCAAGCAGCCCGATATTTTTACCCGAGCAGTAACATCCGGGTATTTGACCAACCGTTTACCATCATTAACCGGGCGTCGCTACAGGCAATGCTGGAGAAACTAGACACCGTGGATCCCTTGGAATGGGCCCAACAACAACGCCCCAACACACAATGGGTCATAGAGAGGGTGACCAATGTCACGTTTTTCGTTACCAAGCTGACCGACCACCCCCATCGGCTGAATGTGCCACCCTTGCACTGATGAATACCATAGCATGCAATACATACTCTATATGTCTGGTCCTGGACTTGGGGTAGTTGAACTGAGTGTGCTAAAAATAGATCACCAGCTACCGCACTATAAAAGGGAAGCGGCCTGGTCGTTTCATCCGATACTCTATCAACTACCAAGATGTTCACTTGCACAACTTGCCAGAAGCAGTTTGCTCGAATACAAAGTTTACGACGTCACGAGGCCTCCTCCCACAACGATGCACGGTATACTTGTATAATCTGTGCACGATCATTCAATCGGCAGGATAATTTACTGCGCCATGAGAAGGCACTCCACGAGGGTGTGACGGTACAATGTAACGATTGTGGTCGACTCTTCAAACGACCCAGTCGGTTAAGACAGCACCAACGTTTGATTCATGCCCCTTCTCCACGATTCGAGCGACAACATTCTACTAAAGAGGAGCCGCGGAAGGTCAGAGCCAGAGAAGATGAACCCGGGGAGACGAACGCCACTGGTGATGCGATGACGAAGAGCCCGCCTATACCCACAGTCCAGGAGGGCCTGGATATCCAGCCGGACCCCAGCCAGCGTTACGGTTTCGAGTCATACGCCTGACGACATCGAACATTTTTCGGAAGATGCAGTGGATGCCCCTAGCGATCTGCTACAGGACGACCATCCAGTGAGTGACATCGATCGGCGCCATTGGACCATGATACGGCACTGTTTCCACCGTCATCGCCCTATTCAAGATATCTACAATTTTCGACTGACCGACCTCCCCCGTTTACGCAGCTACGTGGAAGCCATCTTCAATGACCAAGCAACGTCCTTCAAATTAAATCTGGCGTTTGGTTATGTGCTGCAGCATAAGGAGACAGATCAAGACCGATACTTTTACCCGAGCAGTAACATCCGGGTATTTGACCAACCGTTTACCATCATTAACCGGGCGTCGCTAGAGACGATGCTGGAGAACCTGGCCACCGTGGATCCCTTGGAATGGGCCCAACAACAACGCCCCAACACCAAATGAATAGTGGAGAGGGTCACCAATGTTACGTTCTTCGTGGTTAAACTGACCACCACCTCCATCGGATGAAAGTATTCACCCATGTACTGATAGATTCTCAGAATGCGCAAACAACTATCTGAGGATATGTTGCCTCAACGGTATCCTGGCCTGCCCGACGGTTTTTAGAATAAACGGTTCAGAGCGAACATGGCCGAAGATGGAACCTTCTGAAATGGAGACTTCTGATTGGACAAGAATACATCTAACGGACAGGAACGAATATGAAACATGCAAATGGTGGCCTCTGATTGGACAAGAATCTTCTTGAATTGTAAATATACCCAACGCGGCTCCCCCAGCGTGTGTATGATGTAACATTGGGGAGAATAAACTATATGAAAAAAACTTCTTGTTGTTGTTGTTCTCTCATGCGTCATCCTTGTTGTTGCTGTTGTTGTTCTCTCTCCGGTCTATATCATAGTGTTATGTTCAGAGTGTTAAAGCGTAACGACGGGCGTCGAGGGCGTCACTGCATTTCGAAGAATTAGTGACAATTCCATGGAATATCAGAGCTTCTGAGCTATTTCACCAGGGCGTTGAAGCATTAAGAATGGCTTTGGTGGGTGTTGCTACAAGATGACACCTCACACGACGCATTCGCACCGCGGATGGTCCATCTCTACACCAAATAACATCCTTCACTGCTAAAAAATGCCCACTTTCGCTACTACTCGTACTGATGACGTCACCAATGACGTCACAGATGCTTCGGACATGCCTCAAATCAGAATGTACACTTCGAGAGCTACAACATGACACCTCACACGACGCATTCGGACCAAGGATGGTTCCTCTCTACCCCAAACTCACCCCCACGCACCCCCAAAATGTCTACTTTCGCTACTACTCGTACCGATGACGTCATCAATGACGTCACAGATGACGCGGACATCCCTCAAATCGGAATGTACACCCCGAGAGCTACAAGAGGACACCTTCCAGGACGCATTCGGACTAAGGATGGTCCCTCTCTACCCCAAACACACCCCACGCACCCACAAAATGTCCACTTTCGCTACTACTCGTACCGATGACGTCATCAATGACGTCACAGATGACGCGGACGTCCCTCAAATCGGAATGTACACCCGGAGAGCAACAAAATGACACCTTCCAGGACGCATTCGAACCGAGAATAGCCCATCTCGACCCCAAATACCTTCCTTCACTGCCCCAAAATGGCCACTTTACTTACTATAACCAACTGCGCATGCGCAGATTAACGCGACTTGCATTCAAAAACACACCATTCTGACTCTACCCCACACAAGCTTCACTTTGACACCTCACACGACCCATTCGAACCGTGAATAGCCCATCTCTATCCCAAACACACCCCTACATAGCACCCAAAATGCCTGTTTTCTATACTACGGGCCAGGCTGCGCATGCGCAGACTATTGAACACAGACGAACCATTAGTGTAGTCAAGTGCTCCTCCACGAGAGCTTCAAAATAAGACCTCACTCGACCCCATTGGACCATTAGGGACTCACCTAGACTCAAACATGTCCACCCCGTATGGGCCTATACACCCATAGCCATGCAGTATAGGCCTATGGGCCTACCCAGGCCTCTGCGACTTTTTTCAAAAATTTCACCGATTCGCTCCGGGACACTTCCTATCATGTTCTAAATGACGAGACTAGTAAAACGAGACCCCACAACCCTACCGCAAATGTATAGAAGTACGTTTCCCAGGGGGACAAACATTGATCCTATACCCCCAGTATGGGACTGTATGGGTCTCGGTGACTTTTTTCAAAAATTTCACCGATTCGCTGCGAGACACTTCCTATCATGTTAAGAAAACGAGACCCCACAACCTATACCGCAAATGTCGAGAAGTAGGTTTCCCAGGATGGTCCTATACCCCCCATACCCCATATAGGCATTTTCCCGGATTTTTAGATAAAGTCCGTATTCCGTATTTTTCCAGGAAAAATTTTACATACACCCACCCTGGAACTAGGGGGAGATAACTCTATTGATAGGCAAGCCCCGTTAAGCCCGGCGACCTATATACCCCCATACCCCATATAGGCATTTTCCCAGGTTTTTCGATAAAGTCCGTGTTCCGTATTTTTTTTTTCAGGAAAATTTTTACATGCACCCACCCAGCCATCAAATACCCCTTCACCTAGGCTTCACTTTGATACCTCATACAACTCCATCGGACCATTATTGGCTCCCCTACATACCAAAACGTCTATTTGCATAACCTTGGGCCACCGCGCATGCGCAGAATTCCGCTAGGTCAACCCCACACCCAGCCCATTAGATGCCCCTTCACATAAGCTTCACTTTGATACCTCACTCGACCCAATCGGACCATTTTATCAAGGGACTACTTTTTCTCCGCGGAAGGTTTTTCCCGCGACCGAATCACCGCCAGACATGACCGCATCACCGCGGATGAATAAATCTTTGACCTGGGTCACGTGATATGCAAATTTGGAACCCTCCTGTGCTGGAGGTAGCTTTTTGGTCTTTCTGCCGGAACTATACTGCACTTGGCCTGTGACCTTGAAATGAGGTCGAAATGAGGTCAATATGCGCTGAAATCATCTTTATATACTACTGAAAGCCCTGTTTAGTGGGTATTATGTTATTATATATATATATTATTGTTAAATCCCTGTATTTTGGGTAATTATTTGATATGAATTTATTGTATATACATTATTGATATCTTATTTTTTGTTATCCTCATACAAGTACGTTTCATTTGTTATTATCTATATAAGGTCTCTGTTCCCGTATGTTGATTTCCTCTGCCAGGCGGACACGTTTAGTTGTTCATTTCACTATTTGTTACTATTTATAAACCGTCTGCTTTCGTACCTTTTGTATGTTAATTTCGTCTGCCGTCTGGCTTGTTTAGTTGTTCATTTCATTCGCCTGTATAACCGTTTAAAGTTGCGTTAATTGTTTTGGGTTGGTTCAATGTCTTCTAGTCACAAATGTTTTTATCGACTTGAACCTTCCCCGTTTATATCTTTACAAAGTATGTAATCATCTGTAGGAGGATAATAATTCAACGTTATTTAAAAACAAAAAACAAAAACAAAAAGGCAGAAAAGTGTTGTGTTGACTTACCTGTGTGTTCTACCTGTGCCTTTACCTGTAACTTTAACTGTGTATTTCGGCGTCGTGTTACATACTGGACTGTGGTTAAAGGTGTGCAGCGGTACCGGCCCGTCTCTTTACAATGGCAGGACCGGTGCCGGAGATCGATCAGGGGAGGTTGGCCAGGACTGTGCGGCTAGTGGTGAAGGGGAGGTTTCGCGGGGTGGACGAATTCCGCCGTTTCGTTATTCGTGGCTTTGAGGATCTTTTTGATATCGGTGTTAATGAAATTTATGCGTTGGGTCAGTTGAGGGAGACCAGGGAGTGGTTTTGTACCCTGAATTCAGTTACGAATGCAAACCGTGTGTGCGAGTTTGGAGAGATGGTCGCCCAGGGGGCCACCTTTTGAGTGGAGATGTCTATGTTCAGCAAGCGCGTAATCAGTATGAGGCTGTTCGTGTTGCGGGGGTTGTGAACTGTGTTTCTATCCAGAGACAGTTCAGAATGATTGGCAAAGTGCTCAAAGTCGAGTTCGAGAAAATTCCGGGAACGGATATTATGACGGACACCTGTAATGTCACCATGGAGGTGTTTTTCAACCGTCTGGCGTTAATTCCGTATACGTTTCAGATCCAGGATAATACCGTCCTGGTTTCAGTCAAGGGGAGGCCACCGAAGTGCCTGGATTGTTCGGTGGTCGGGCATACCCGCCGTGCCTGTCCTGCCGAGTTTTGTGTGGATTGTAAATCTAAACACGATCCCATGGACAATTGCCGTGTCCGCACATGGGCGGATCGTGTAGCGGGAGATGGGGGCGTTTCCCGGGCGAAGCCGTGGGTCCCTAAAACACCAGCTCCGGCTCCGGCAACATCTACTGAGGTTACGTCCACGCCGGATCTATCTACTCCGGCTGTTCAGCCCCTATCTGAGGATCTCATCGGAGATGTGTCGGACTCGGGTTGTAGTGCGTCTGGGGAGAAGTCCAGGGGGGGGAGTAGGGGGGGGGGGCTGATTCGAGTCGGCCTCCTGTGGCGTCTCAACCCCTGGCCGCTCCCGAGGCGATGGATTTACCGGTGGAAAGTCAAAGTGGTGAGTCTGGGGAGGGGTGTGTGGGGTCGGGGGAGGTAGTGGAGCAGTTCGCTGTTTCGCCCTCTTCGGTCTCTCCGGGCTCTCCCAAGGCGATGGAGATTGATACCGTGTCGAAAAAACGTTCCTGGGATGAACAAGTGGAAGACGAGTAGTCTGTTAATAAATCTCCTAGATTAAGTGAAGAGGAGATTCTGGATTGTGAGGTCAGGAAACGGTTACTACCCTTTAATTTGGAAAAAGCTTCTGGCCCACATGGTTCAGAATGTGGTGACGATGAAATTGAAGTGTGTGCGCCTGATGGTAGCACGTGGACTCGCCCTGTACAGTTTTGTCACTGGTGTGTATGGTCTTCAATATACTTTGAGTGATAAACCAATTCAGTGTTGTTTGGACTATCCTACGGATTGCACTGTGCATACTTTAAAGTTTGAAGACATGGTTGATAATATGGAAGCTGCTTTTAAGGGATAATTATTTCCCTCCAATGTGTTAAATTTTCCAGTGTACGAAAGTGACTCTATTTTTCCTTAATTACAATGTTCGTGGTTATTAATTTCGCGTCGGTCTTTAATGTGCGCATACAATTGTTGTGTTGACCTAAATATAAATGTTTGTTATTTTGAAATAGTATGTTGATAATTACTGTTTATAATTATCATCTACATGTATAAATTATTGTGTATATATATATATATAGTAGAAATTCAGGAAAAGGGTCAAACGTGAAGATAAATTGTTTGAAAATAGAGAAAACGCCGACACGCTCACATTGCTCTATCATTGGTGCACATGTAAATACCCTTTGTATGTTGATAATTACTTTTTAAATTATCATCTACATGTATAAATTATTGTGTATATACATTATTGATCCCCATGTAAATATTTTCACTATCCGCATACATGTCAGTAGTGGATAAAGGGCAACTAAGGCCAACTTTCACCCGGATGTAACTATGACGTCACAACTGTATGGTTTGTAACGAGGCTTTTGATTGGTTGAATTGTAAGTGTGAGGTTGAATTTGATTGGTTGAGGTGTCGTCCCTGTTGTAAAGCAAGATGGTGGGTGTCGGCCCTGTTGTAAAGCAAGATGGTGGTGTGATAGCAAGATGGCGGTGTGGTTCGGAGATGTTCGGGTGTGTTCGGGCCTGTTCGGGCCTGTTCGCGAAGGGTGGAAAGCAAGATGTCGGCTGTCGGTCCTGTTGTAAAGCAAGATGGCGGTTGTCGTCCCTGTTGTAAAGCAAAATGGTGGCTGTGGGCCCTGTTGTAAAGCAAGATGTCGGAGTTGGTTCGTGAATGTTCGGGAATGGGGTGAAAAACATATAAAAGTAGGTGATTTTTAGTGAATGGGTTATAATCATTGGACTACTTTGGGAAGTTTTTTCACCACTGACCTGATTTGCCTGCCTGCCTGCCTGCCTGTCCAGCCAGCCTGCCTGACCAGTTCCAGCTCCTGCCTGACCCGTTCCTGCCTGACCTGTAACCATCCAGCCAGCCAGCCAGTCATTCTGCTTGCCTACTTTGTATGAGTTGTGGATCCTGCGTGTATTTTATTCCATTTTACCAGTGCAAATTCACCAGACTTTTACACGGTAGCAGTTCTTCACCAGCCTGAGCCCATAGTCAAGATGAATTCAGCCGACAAAGTCATCCTTCAAAAGAACCGTGTTCGCCTGGTTGATGAGATGCGGCATGCGGAGGCAATATGTGATTTGCTTATGGTTGATAAAATTCTGCTGAAACAGGGTGTGGAAGATATCATGGCGGAGAACACTCCTTCACGACAAAACCGAGCTCTGCTCGATGGTCTAGAGCGTCGTGGTCCCTATGCATTTCTAGCGTTCGTGCATGCACTGAAGAAGACGGAAAATGTAGAATTGGCTGATCTACTTGAAATTCCCGTTGTAGTAGAAGAGGGTATCTTAGTTATGGATACTACCGAACAGCGTACAGCTACCAAACGTACGGACATGCACCCAGAGTGTGGTGTACCAGCCAAACGCGGTGCACGTGGCAAGCGGTCCCGACTAACCCCTTTAGAAATACCTGAACCCGTTCTCCAGCCAGTGCCTGAGTCCATGGATGAACAAAATGAAGAAGAACAAGGAGAACAAGAAAAAGAAGAAGACCACCTGGTGCAACTTCCTATGTCTGTGCAGTCCATTAATAACATTATCCAGCAGGCCTATGAGTCGGCCCACACGGATATATGGCAGCTTTCAGCTTATTTGACTGTCAGTGTGAAAGACGCACAAGTACATTTTAATGTACTGGCCTATATGGACAGACCCGCTAGGCGTATTGCCTTGTCTTCGCAGTGCTGGCAAAGACTGGAGACCGTTTATTATGCCGTCGACGCGGTGATTGGCGAACAGGCAGGTAACGAAGTGAAATTTTCTCTAGGTGAAGACATCTATGTGAGTGTTGGTTATTTCAACGACGACCTCCTGCTGCATATCCGTAAATGGAAAATGACGGCCGATACACAACAGCTTGCTCCTTGTCCTCAGGGTGTCACTTTGAAAATAGCGGCGTGGCGCAAGTTGCAGAGTGTGACAGCTGCAATTCGTCAAGCTTTGAATTACCAGGTGTCTCACACTATTTATCTGAAGTACATTGACACAGTTATGGCTCTGGTCAGGCCTCGCATTCGACAACTGCGTATCGAAGCCTGTGCAGGGTGTTTCAACAACAGTCCCATAATAATGCATACGTGTATGGACATTAGTGTACCCTCATACGCGCTGATCACTGAAGCATTACAGGTTGTCACCGAGGAGCAAATTGCCGTGGCATTGGAAGCTGCCTGCCCTCCTACCATTCCACGTGAAGAGATTACTACCTACATCTATGTACACCAGGGACGGAAAAACGATGATGAGTTCAAGCAAGTCTTGTTGCGTAACTGGACAGTAGTACCGTTCCCTAATACGCGCTGATCATTGTGGTGAAAACGGAACTATTGAACCTTTCATGAAAAAACATTTCACACATTGACCTTATTCCTACACGTTAATTGAAGCGCCATTGATAGCGTATTATTGTATTTTAAAAATTCAATACGCCCAGTTTCACTGTTGTAAATACGTTCATTCTATTGTGTTAGTGTTGTTGTATAAAATATTGAACATTTTCTGAAACCATTTTCACACATTTTACCCTATTCCTACACGTTCATGCGCCGTTGATAGCGTATAATTATATTAAAAAATTCAATACTCCCAGTTTCACTGTTGTAAATACGTTCATATTAAAATTCAATACTCCCAGTTTCACTGTTGTAAATACGTTCATTCTATTGTGTTAGTGTTGTTGTTGTATAAATATTGAACATTTTTTCAAGTTGAAAACATTCAGATAAACATGTTTGTTTCATTCTATTGTGTTAAATAAAAAATTTCAAATTTTTTTTTCAAAAACAAATGAGTGTTAGTGTTCATTTAGTGGGGGAGCTGATGTTATATTTTTTGTGCTCAGTTAGAAGTTCCTCTTTCGGAGGAATGGGGTGGCCCTGAAAAGGGCCGTTGGAAAGTGTTACCACACTTGTTTTTTTAGGAGCGGTAGATTTTCTTCACTCCGGCCACTTGTCTCCTGCAGACGGGACACTTTATTTTAAAATGCTGTTCGTCGGTTGTATTGCAGTGGCACACGTCCCCTGTACACGTTAGTTTCACCCAGCATTCTTGGCATACGCATAAATGTCCGCACGGAAATAGGGCGTACTCTGTTTCCTCGTCTGTACACACACTGCAGTTGGCTTTACTTAGTTCTTTATGCAGGTCTCTTTGTAGTTGAACCTTGACTCTGTCCATTTGACCCATGTCTTCTCTCATTTCGTTAATCTGTTCGTTTGCCGAGGTCACCTGGTCGTTTAGGCGGGACACCTGGTCGTTGAGACGGGTTACCTCGGTCCAAGAGCATTGTTGTTGTTGTTGTTGTTGTTGTTGTTCAGGTGGTAATGTTGTAGCTGGCGTCTCTGTTTCCGGTGTTGTTATAATTGGCGTTTGGGTAGCCGCTGTATTTCCTGGTGGTCTGTTACAGTTTAACCACTCTACGGTGGGCAGTTCTTCTTCGTCCGTGTCATCATTATTATCTTCATCCATAGCCGCCGTTACCTCTTGGTCTTGTTGTGCACTTTGTCGTCTCAACGTATCGGCAATATGACGTTGATGCACTCGCTGTAGGCTTGTAATAATGGTGACACCGCCATCCTCTTCATGTGTAATGACCTCCCTATGTTCTCTAGGATCCTCGAATACTAGTCTTCTTGTAGTCATGATGTATTATTGTGCATGAATGGTAACAACATTCAGCGCGCTATATAGATGTCTAGGCACTCATGTTGTAAACCAAGATGGTGGGTGTCCGCCCTGTTGTAAATCAAGACGGTGGGTGTCGGTCCTGTTGTAAACCAACATGGCGGCGTGATTCGGAGATGTTCGGGGCAATGGAGAGTTTTTTTTTGTTGTTATGTTAAATGATTGTGTCTATTAATAGCATCACAGTTACACCGCATCGCTGATTGGTGAGTGTACCAAAATGTTTACACCGACGTCCGCGCGACCACCCTTCCTGGGTTAATTTACAATCCTCAGATTTTTGCAGATTGGTAATAATACTATATCAGAATATAGAGGCCAGTATCCGTTCCTATGTTAAATGATTGCACGTATTGAAATAACATTGAGGTTGGCCCTCAAAAGATTAGGTTGGCCCTGAAACGAGTGTTGACCAGAATCCCCTTGATTTTGGTACATTCTCACACTAACCAATTTCCATGTTAAATGATTGCGTGGAGAGTACCAAAATGTTTACGCCGACGTCCGCGCGACCACCCTTCCTGGGTTAATTTACAATCCTGAGATTTTGCACGCGCCACCACCCTTCCTGGGTTAATTTTTTTTCTTACGGGTCTAAAATGGATGAAATCATTAAAATAGTGGCTTAGTCTACTGCTAATTTTCTTAATTTTTAAATGCTACATCCCTGAGTTGCCCCCGTTCAATTTGAAATAATTTTTTTATACTGACCTGGCATTTATTGCAAAATCACACGGGGTTTAAAATTGTGAAAGAAACACAAAATTTCTTGCAGCGTCCAGCGTGGAAGTTTGGATGCACCATTTCGCTGACGTCCGCGCGCTGTACGGTATAAATAGCAGTGTTTTTTATCTTGTTCATTCACAATTACATGATGTCTGAAATAATGGATATTGATGCAATGATAAAAGAGTTGCTGAGTGATAGTGACCTATCACTCTCACCGATGCAGAACACAAAATGGCTGGATGATATATTACAGCCCCCAGATGAACAACACTCACCGGTACCACAGCATGATGTCACCGCGCTGGAAAGTACACAACACCCACCGATAGAGGACCAATGGCTGGATGATATATTACAGCCCAGCCTATTTACAGATCAACAAGAAGAACCGGTACTACAGCATGATGATGATGATGTCACCTCCCCGGAAAGTCCACGGTTTCAACAAATGCTCCAACATGTGTTCCAACACTATGATCAAGAAGAAGATATCCAAGTTCAACTGCTACCCGTCCCCGATCAGTTGGTACATCCGGAAGAAAAAAAAGCAGGACAAGAAGAAAAAGAAGAAGGAGTGGGAGGACAGGGAACGAAAATACAGCCAGAAGAGAAGGAGGAGGAGGAGGGGAAGGAGAAAAGCGTAGGAAGAAAAAGAAAAAGAAAAAGGAGTGAACAAGAAAAACAAGAAATTGAACACCTGCATGACTACGCTACTGCCATAAAAAGAAGACTGGCACCACCCGTAAAATGGACACCAGCCCGGTTTTTACGCTGTGTACAATGCGCTACACGTTTTGCAAAATATGCAATATTTCCCTGTGGCCATCAAGCCCTGTGTCTACGCTGTATGGACCCTACACAGACCCACACAACAGACGACCCTATGTTCAATGATACACCCCTAGAGTGTATTTTTGTCACCATCGATTGTCCCGTGTGTACCCGGCGGCGGATAAATTTCACCCAATGATGTAAACCCTTACATCTCCAAAGGCCCTTTTCAGGGCCATCCCATTCCTCCGAAAGAGGAACTTCTAACCCAGCACAAAATAAACACCAACTCCTGCACATGCACACACCTAAAGGTAACAATAGGTAAAAAAATAACACATGAAGTTTCCATGTTAAAATCCATTCCTATGTTTATACCATTAGAATTGACCCTAAAAAAGAGTGGCGTGCACTGTATTTAATGCACATGTATGCCAGAATCCCTTGATTTGACACGAAAATTCACACTAACCAACTCCCATGTTAAATGATTGTGTCTATTAATAGCATTAAAGTGACATCGCATCGCTGATTGGTGGGTGTACCAAAATGTTTACGCCAACGTCCGCGCCACCACCCTTCCTAGGTTAATTTACAATCCTGAGATTTTGCTATTTTTTTGTCAATGCCCCGCTGGTTAAATGATTGCACGTATTGAAATAACATTGAGGTTGGCCCTGAAAAGGATGGTCACCAGAATCCCATTGATTTGGCACATTTACACTAAGCAAATTCCTAGGTTAAATGATTGCATGTATTGAAATAACATTAGAGTCGATATACGCGTCACTCATTGGTGGCCTACAAGCTGTCTACACCCACGTCCGCGCGACCGCCCTTCCTGGGTTAATTTTCAATCCTGAGATTTTGCAATTTTGTCATACTGGTTAAATGATTGCACGTATTGAAACAACATTGAGGTTGGCCCTGAAAAGGATCGTGTGTACAGCGCGTGTACATGCATGTTCATCTCACGCCAGAATCCCTTGATTTGGTACGAAAATTCACACTAGCAAATTCCCATGTTAAATGATTGCATTTATTAATAGAGTCGATAGTCAATGTGGAGAGTACCAAAACGTTTACGCCGACGTCCGCGCGCCACCACCCTTCCTGGGTTAATTTTTACAATCCGTTCACTGTGTCTATGTTTCAAGTAAGGAGATGGCCCTGAAAAGGGCCGTTGATAGGGGCAGGGATTGTTTTTTTTGTGTTGCAAATGGCTAATAATAATACTATAGAATATATATAGAGGAGAGGAGATTGTAGGATTTCAATTGAATGTGCCTCTGTTAGAAGTTCTCTTTCGGAGAAATGGGGTGGCCCTGAAAAGGGCCGTTGATTGACCCCTGAAAAGGGGGCGTTGGTTGGCCCTGAAAAAGGCCGTTTAATCTCCTCTCACTCTTCTTCCAAAGGAATAAAAATTCCGGCAGGCTGTATGGTATACCGCCTCGCCGACGGCTCCGGTGTTATCGGTATGTTGTGGCAGAAATTGGTAGGTAGAATTTGGGCCGCCGGCGGGGGCATCTCCTCTGCTTCTTGGTGTTCCGGTTGTCGTAGAACTGTTTCCAGGAAACTGATGAAATCGTCTCCGTTCAGCTCGCGGGGAGCAGCCGTAATGAGGCCATGAAGTTGGGCCCACTTGTCGATAGTCATGTTGATATTTTCTTGGGCCCACGACTTCATGGCCTCCATCCAGTAGGTCTTTTCTCTTCTGATTTTCTTGGCTTTCATGGCCTTCATCTTTGCTGCTCCCCGCGTGGTGGACATCTTAGCGACCATTCTCACTTTGCTTTCGTGGTGATACATCTTGACTGGTGAAATGATATGTTTGGAGTGACGCTATGCACGCTCCCGCTGGCTTTATACGGAAATACAGTAGTTTCAATCACGGCGTATGGGTTTCATTGGTTCTTTTTAAGGATGGCTGATTGGTTCTTTCAAAGACATTTCATTGGCTCTAATTGGCGCCATCTCATTGGTCCCTAGTCTCAACTCCCCACTCTTCCTGGGTTACGCCAGAATCTCTTCATTTTGCACGAAAATTCGCACTAGCCAATTCCCATGTTAAAATCATTGTGTGTATTAATAGCATCAGAGTGACACCGCATCGCTGATTGGTGGGTGTACCAAAATATGTTTACACCGACGTCCGCGCGACCACCCTTCCTGGGTTAATTTACAATCCTGAGATTTTTGCAGATTGGTAATAATACTATATCAGAATATAGAGGCCAGTATCTGTTCCTATATTAAATGATTGCACGTATTGAAATAACATTGAGGTTGGCCCTGAAAAGATTAGGTTGGCCCTGAAACGAGTGTTGACCAGAATCGATTGCATGTATTGAAATAACATTAGAGTCGATATACGCGTCACTCATTGGTGGGTGTACCAAAAAAATGTTTACGCCGCCGTCCGCGCGACCACCCTTCCTGGGTTAATTTACAATCCTGAGATTTTTGCAGATTGGTAATAATACTATATCAGAATATAGAGGCGAGTATCTGTTCCTATGTTAAATGATTGCATGTATTGAAATAACATTGGAGGTTTGCCCCTGAGAAGGGCCGCGTGGCGTGCATGCATGATGACTATATATATCTACTTAGTCTCTAACTCACGCCAGAATCCCCTTGATTTGGTACATTCTCACACTAGCCAATTCCCATGTTAAATGATTGCGTGGAGAGTACCCAAATGTTTACGCCGACGTCCGCGTGACCACCCTTCCTGGGTTAATTTACAATCCTGAGATTTTTGCAGATTGGTAATAATACTATAGAATATAGAGGCGAGTATCCGTTCCTATTAAATCAAATGCATGTATTGAAATAACATTGGAGGTTTGTCCCTGAAAAGGGCCGCGTGAAAAAAAACAGCATCATGATGAGCATGATAATGATGAAACAAGGGTCTCACTTACGCCAGAATCCCTTGATTTTGGTACATTCTCACACTAGCCAATTCCCATGTTCAATGATTGCGTGGAGAGTACCCAAATGTTTACGCCGACGTCCGCGCGCCACCACCCTTCCTGGGTTAATTTACAATCCTGAGATTGTGCTATTTTTTTTTTTTTTTTTTTTTTGGTCATACTGGTTAAATGATTGCATGTATTGAAATAACATGATGGTTGGCCCTGAAAAGGGTCGCGCGAGTCATACTCTCATTCACACATAGGCATGCACATGTATGCTATGCCTTGGAAAAAAAGTAATCCCCAAAGTGGATGAAGTACTATGTATAGGGTGCACAGAGGACTAGAGTGTCAGTGTTCCCTGAGAAAGTCAACACACCACAACCTCCAGTATGGCGCCTCGAAAAAACAAAAAAAGGGGTAGTCGATCGGAATCCACGTGGCGTACCACTGTCAACAAGGTGTTAACCGATTTATATTACAATCCTAGCAGTCCAGCCGCTTATAGCGCTGTGGCAGCGTTGGCTCGAGCTGCCCATTCGCAAGGCATTAATCGAACTGAAGTACGAGACTGGTTAAAAACCCAAGACACGTATAGTTTACATCGAGCAGCTCGACGACATTTTCGCCGTAACCGAGTGATCGTCGGAGGTGTAGACGCACAATGGCAAGCGGATTTGGTGGATATGAGTCGATTTGCTTCCCACAATGATGGATATCGGTACATGTTGACCTGTATCGATATTTTATCCAAGTACGCCTGGGTACTACCCGTTCGTACCAAAACAGGAGAGAATTTGATACGGGCATTCCAGCAGATTTTCAAGACGGGACGCAAACCCCTGTATTTGCAAACGGATGAAGGCACAGAATTTCTCAACCGACCCTTTCAAGCCTTTCTTAAGAAACAGAAAGTATCTTTCTTCCATACGTATAACGAGACCAAAGCCTCTGTGGTGGAACGATTCAATCGGACCTTCAAAGGGCGAATGTATAAGTATTTTACCGCCAAAAACACTCGACGCTACCTCGATGTACTACCCCAACTGGTCCAAGGGTACAATCGAGCCTATCATCGCAGTATCCAGCGAGCCCCCCTCGATGTGACAAAAGGCAACGAACATCAAGTGCGCCGTACGCTGTACCAGCAGCCATCATCATCATCATCATCATCACGCACGTCACCCCGTTACAAACGTGGAGATGTGGTACGCGTGAGTAAAGTGAAAGGACAATTTGAGAAAAGTTATTTGCCCAACTGGAGTGACGAGCACTTTGTCATTGTTCGCCATAAACCTCGACAGCCACACGTCTATCAACTGGAAGATTTACATGGCGAAACACTGCAAGGCACGTTTTATGAAGCCGAATTACAACCGGTGGTGAAAACACGGAAAGATTACTACACGGTGGAAAAGATTTTGAAAACGGAACGTCGACGGGGAATCCCCTATCATTTCGTCAAATGGCAAGGGTGGCCCAATTCATTTAATTCCTGGGTATCCGGCCGTGACATGAAACGTCTATAAATTCTACCGCACATCACCAGCCTCCATCAGTGTAGATGGGATACCATGGAGCGTGAACGTCTACCCTTAATGTTACAGACTCGAAAAGGACAAGTCGGTACGCTGTTGTGTGCAGTAGTGCTTCTGGGTACCTTATTTGGAGGTGTGTTCTACGATTTGTCCTACCTGATATCCTGTTTTTCAACACTCAGTCGTCCAAGTGCTGCTCCACCGGTGCCTGAACGTCAAGTGCAATTACCCAACAGTACTACCACGATCACCAACCTCACCACGACCACGACGACTCGCCCTCCTACATCGCCGTTTTTTAAGCGTACTCCTCCACCTCACCGCCAGCCTGCCCCTACCACACCGTTTTTTAAGCGTACACTTCCACCTGACCGTCAGCCTGCCGTATCAACCCCTGAGACGACGACGACGACGGAACCTATCATCACCACACTCAGCCCTACCACACCACCGTCTAAGCGTACTACTCGACCTCACCACCGCCATCAGCCTACCGGTGCCGTATCTACTCGCCGATTCGAACGTTCCACTACACCATTACCCACACCTACCAACACGATTCACCTGGGCTCCGGTGAATCACGTTTACCACGGCAACGGTACCCACGACGGTACCCATTGGACTACGATCCCCGGTGGGATCCACGAGAACGCTGGTGGGCTTCTAATCGGCAAGCGCAAATCACCAAATAAGAAAAAAAAAAAAAAAAAAAAAAAAAAAAACTATGGATCCTCGATGGCAGCATCCTTTCACGTGTCTCATCGCTGGACCGACAGCGTCGGGAAAAACACACTTCGTTCAACGCCTCATCCAACACAGGGCAGCCCTGATTTCACCGCCTGTAGCTGGCATCCTGTGGTGTTATGGAGCTTGGCAACCCGCGTACGAGGCACTGGCCCGTGTCCCGGACTCACCTTAGTGGAAGGCTTACCCCCTGAGGATACACCCCAAGACACGTTGGTGGTGGTGGACGATCTCATGACGGAAACGGACAGTCGAATCACCCGTCTCTTTACCAAAGGCAGCCATCATCGTCGGTTGAGCATTATCTACATCGTGCAGAATCTCTTCAGTAAGAACAAAGAGCACCGGAACATTAGTTTGAATGCTCAGTATGTGGTGTTATTCAAAAACCCCAGAGACGCCTCGCAAATTACCCATCTGGCCCAACAGATGTACCCTAAAAACACGGCCTTTGTACGAGAAGCCTTTGAAGATGCCACCCAACCCGCTCACGGCTATCTACTCATCGACTTGAAACAAGACACGCCCTCCACCCTTCGATTGCGTACTCACATTTTTCCCGGCGAGATGCAGACGGTGTACACTCCCAAATAAAAATAAAAGAAGAAGACAATCCACTCTAGCCATCACTCATCATGTCGGCACGAATACGCAGACACGCGCCGGCTCTCCGCGTACTCCGCAGCGCGCCACCGGAGGTGGGCCGGGCGCTGGTGCGCGGCGCGGAGCCCGAATTGGTACGGTGTTTGTGTGAAGTGGCCCATAATGTGTTAAAAGGCAATGTTCCCCCTCAGTGCTGTACAGAAGGGGAACTTGCAACGGCACAAGGCAGGTCTCAGAACGTTAGTCAAGAAGACGGAGAGTTTAAAAAAAAAGAAACAGGTGTTACAGCGCGGTGGATTTCTCGGTGCACTCCTAGCTCCCTTAGCCGCTACTGTACTGGGTCCATTACTCGGCTCCATCTTGGGAGGAGGAGGACGCTAACACCCATGGAACATACGAAAAAAATGATGCTGGTCGAACCGCGATTGTTACAGAGTTTACAATCGCCCTATCCCGTGCCGGCCACCGTGCAACAACTCCAATCTCTGGATGAAGAAATGAATAATATACTGCAACAACGTGGACTCCCCGATCACGAGAAAATTCAACGCTACCATCATACACTGAACCGGTACCAGACGTTTATGGATCAATATAGAGGAGTAGGAAGTAGTACTAGTACTACACCACCACCACCACCACCACTACCCACACCCACAACCACAACAGCTGCTCCATCACCTCAGCTGGAAGAAGAAGTGTTGAGCAGTGTGCCTAAAGCCTACAAGACGCGGGCCCGTTTATTGTTGGACCGGGTGAAACAACATGCCGATATGAGTTGGAATGCGGACGGAAACCTACTGATTCGAAACAAAGTGGTACCGGGGTCTCATATCACCGATTTGATCAACGATATAGTGCGTACTCGCAAACATTCCAACCCCGCGGGCTGGGAAGTCTTTGCTCAGGGCTTAAAAGACACGCACATCCCACAAGAATTGGTAGGCAATCATAACCGTTGGGCCTTTATGGAGCAATCGAACACCCGACACCAACCATCACAACCACCACCACCACCACCACCACCACCACCACCACAACCCTCTTGGGAGCTCATGTCACCACCCAAAACACCAGCACGACGATTTGGACGTTTCAAGTCATTGCCACAACGCCGAGTGGGCACCCCCCGCCAGGCACACTGGGACCCCTACTAATAATATAAAAAACCGGTGCAGAAGCCAGAACCACATCAGTCGTCAGTCGTCATCATGTTTTACCTGACGTTGCCCAGTAATAGCTCACTCGACGTGTTTCCTGACAACACCTTGACCAAGTATGTCACGCAATTACCTCAACCGTTACATTTATCGGGACGCTGGGAATGTGGACTGGTGGAAATTCAATACCCTTACTCATGGTACAACGTAC
>JAVTVY010050817.1:0-27914 GCA_036873755.1 Hanleya hanleyi
GTGGTTGGAGATCGTGATGCATGGACATTGAACAAGGAGTATTTCTGTGACCGGCAGAATGAAGCGACGTGTAGGCCTTCTTTTATTTTGGCGACGGCACTATGGCACAATGAAGCTCTCTCAATTTATCAAGTATTTACAAATAGGACTATCCTGTGGCCGGCAGAATGAAGCGGCAGAATGACCGTAGTCTCCCTTATTTGAGGAGACGGCAGAATGGCACAATGAAAATTATGGCCTTGTACTCGTTTTTTTTTTATCACGGCAGAATGTCTCAATTAAACTTTCTCAACTGATCAACTATTTAATTAGTCTTTTTTTTATCACGGCAGAATGATCCAACCGATCCAATTCAACATTTCCAACTTATCAACTATTTAAAATATAAAAACTAGAAGGATTTCTCTTTTTTTTTTGGTGCACGGCACAATGTCACTTTCTCAATGTATCAAGTATTTAAAATACAAGGATTTCTGTGATCGGAAGAATGAAGTGACAGACTGACCGTACTCTTTGTTAATTTTTTTAGACACAAAATGTGTCAATGTTACATACATATACAAACAGGAGGATTTGACATCGATTGAAAAATGTAGGCCTAGCCTACATATACAGCAAGGCTACCAAAGAGCTCGCCCGGTATTTGCTTCCGATATGTATTATTCTTTCCTTGCCATGCTTCATCCACTCCAGTTGTGTACCAATTCATAAACATCCCCTCCATCGTGAAATGATGGACAATGTGTATGTCTCAATTGTTTTACTTAATTGGAAAGTAAAGCAGAGCCTGTGTTCAGTGATCCGTCAGTTCAGCTACTTGGATAGTTTCTTTGGTCGCTGTTCTATCTCTTAATCTGCATGCATGCGAGACCTTGGAAAATAAAGCAGAGCCTGTGTACTGATCCGCGAGTTCAGCTGCTTGGGTTCTAAAACTTAAGTATTTTGTGGAAAATACGTCTCGTCACAAATTATGTAAAGATTAGTTGTAAAAATATTTATTGTTATATAAATAGGCCGATTCTCTGCAAATGTTATCATTACCCGCACACATCCTCCAGTGCGGAGGCAAAGAGTAGGGGGAGGGGGCGGTGCGTCCCCCTGTCACCAGGTCCGAGAATTCCGAGAATGTCTCCTGATCAGTACTCCATTTCTGTGGAGTGTTTGTTGGCGGTTTCAAGTGATAAATCTTTAAGCCATCCGGAATGACCCGAATATTTCAGGGAACGTATTTTCGAAGGATCTGGTCTGTTTGATGCTGTGTTTTGTATTGGTAATTTTGGTGCATCTTCCATGTAAGGATCACGAAATTGGCGAAGAGTGTCTTTTATACAGCGGCGTTTGAAACATTTCCATATTGTGACCGGTGGTCGGGCTGAGAGTGATAAATCACTTTGCCTGTCGGCCTATACTACTGCGGTAATGTATCTCTTATGATGGCCGAGAGGGGCCATCGTCACTTCGCCATCGTGCCATAGGGCGATAGAGCGATAGAGCGATGGCGATAGAGCGATAGAGCGATGGCGATAGAGCGATAGAGCGATGGCGATAGAGCGATGGCGATAGAGCGATAGAGCGATGGCTATAGAGCGATGGCGATAGAGCGATAGAGCGATGGCGATAGAGCGAAGTACATGACTGCGCATGACTACACCAAAACGAGACAAGTCGACATTTTTTCCTAGCTTTGTGTTCACGGTATTTGTCGGTACAAGATTTTCATGGCGGTCAAAATGAATATCAACGCCATGCATACTAAGAAAAATTCTGTACAAGAAAGCGACTCTGAGTTGATTCAAGGAATGCCATTATGAATATATAAAAAAAAGATCTTTGATTAATGACGCGGAGGGGGAAGGATTGACGCTTATTAATATTCAATTGTTGGAGAACGTTGATAGGATATTAATTTATTAAGATTTGCCTCTCCCCCTATACTCCCGCATTGCACAAAGAACGGAATGTCTCAAAGAGCGGAGACCAAGGACTACTTCGTCTCTCCACCCTCAATAATTACGAGGGCGTGCCTTGAAATGGGCCGAAAATTAGTAGAGAAGCGTGAGAAATAAATCTAAAATGACTGGTTTTTAAATTGCAGTTTTATGCCAAGTACCAACATTTTCTCAGTGGTTTCGTACTAAATGGAATTTAGACTGGTCACAAGGTGACTTTAAACTTTTAGGTCTTGTATTTACAAACAATTTGGCCGAAAAGGTTGAAAAAATACAAAGATGAATTAAAAGATATTGTCATACTCATAAAGATATGGTCCAAAATAGGATTGACTCCACTAGGACGAAATGTCATTTGGCTTGTTGTTGCCGAAACTCAACCATCTATTTTCCTCTCTTCCAAACCCACCCGAACCACTTATAAATGAATTCCAGAAACGCTGTTTTGAATTTGTTTGGAACTCGAAACCTGATAAATTTTTTAGAAAAATTTCTGTTAAACCACTTGAACATGGCGGTTTATATGATCCTATTGTTAATATGTAATCCAGGCACAAAATATATCGTGGATTAGGATATTACAAGCTAATAATTCCAAGTGGGGTAATATTTTGAAAATGTATATGCCAAAGAATAGACCCAATAGGAGTTGGTTCAGCATTCTTAAGAACTAATATTATACCAACGATGGAAAACGTATTTTGGAGGGACACGCTTCTAGCCTGGACAGAATTTCAAATAAAACTAGAGGACTGTCAAACTTTCTCGAATGAAATGTTACAATGAAAAAATTAAGATTGATAATAAAGCTCTACATTTAGGTCACTGGGATGGAAAAGGCGTGCGGTTTGTAAATGATATTTTAGATAATAACGGAATTTTTTGTCATTTGACTCTTTTCAGTCCATTTATAAATGCGCAGCCCATTTTCTGGAATAATTATCAATATGTCAGGCAAGTAGTATATAAAACTGATATTAACGCAACTTGACCTTTAACCTAAAAAATTTGCATAGTGGGGACAAAAATTACCTCCGAACACAGGAGAGTTCAAATTTTTGCAGGTCACTGCGCAGGTCAAGTGGTTGCCATGGTGACGTCATTTCCGGTCACGTGACGTTTGGGGCATGTATTCCGCCGCGGTTATGCGGTCGCGGGAAAAAGCCTCCGCGTACAGAAAAATAGTCTGGGGGAAATTCTCTGGCAATCTTCGGCAATCACCGGGGCATTTTGGGGGGAGAGGGGCCCCTAGCGGACCGATTGGGTCGAGTGAGGTGTCAAAGTGAAGCGCTCCTCCAGGGCGATCAACCAGTGGGTGGGTGTATGTAAAATTAGGATTTGTCCCAAAAATACAAAAAGCGGAACACAGATTTTACCCCTACAATAGGGGAAAACTCCTATCAAAGATGTCCAAAAGGGCTAATGTCGGTCTCCGGCTTATCGGGCCTGCCTATCAAGTCATGGGTGGATGCATGTAAATTGAGGATTTGTCTCCGAAAATATAAAAAGTGGAACTTTAACCCTAAAATCGTGCCTGATTCGCACATTTGCATCTGTACGGGAAAATTCCTGTATGTGTATAGGGGTGGTCATTTTTTGTGGATTTTACTATGGGTTGTGGTGTCTTGTTTTCTTCGACTCACCACGTAAAATACGACGGGCAGGGTCTCGGAGCTAAGCGGTGAATTTTTTCGAAAAAATCCCTGTGCGCATGCGTAGTGGGTAAATAGTGCTGGGTGGCTGTTTTGGGGTCTAGGTGAGCCCCAAGTGGTCCGATGGTGTCGTACGAGGTGTTATTTTTAAACTCTCGTGGAGGAGCATCCGCCTGGGCTAATGCATCGTCCGTTTTCAATATTCTGCGCATGCGCAGTCTTGTCGTAGTATAGAAAGCAGGCATTTTGTGGGTGCGTTGGAGTGTGCTTGGGATAGAAATGGACCACTATTGGTCCAGATGGGTCGTGGGAGGGGTCAAAGTGAAGCTTCTGTGGGGTAGAGCCAGAATGGCGTGCTTTTTATTGCAAGTCGCGTCAATCTGCGCATGCGCAGTTGGGTGTAGTAAGTGAAGTGGTCATTTTGGGGGTGCGTGGGGGTGTGTTTGGGGTAGAGATGGACCACTATTGGTCCGAATGCGCCGTGGGAGGTGTCATTTTCTAGCTCTCGGAGTGTAGACCCCGATTTGATGGATGTCCACAGCATCTATGACGTCATCGGTGACGTCATCAGTACAAGTAGTAGCGAAAGTACATGTACTATGTGCCTATGCATGTACTATGTGCCTGTACATGTAATCTGTCCATATACATATACTCTACCAATTTACATTTTTCTTGTCCATGTACTTGTACTCTTGCGGGAACAGCACAGTATCCTGATAATATATACATCGCGGTGATGTCAGTTTATCTGGCTACTACTTCACACATTTATCGTTTTGAATTTTTCTTAATTGTAAGAAATTACATATCAGACTGTATGTTTGTTGTCCATAATAATAACCTAAGTATGTATGACCAGTTATATCCGGGGACCTTTGTTTTACATCCGGGACCTCATCTTACATCTTGGGTTTTCATTGTTTTACATCCGGGACTGTGGTTTTACATCCGGATGCTACAATATATGTCTTGTATTATACAATACATGTCTTGTATTATACAATATCTGTCCTGTATTATTCAATATCCGTCCTGTATTATACAATATATGTCCTATATTATTCAATATCTGTCCTGTATTATACAATATCTGTCCTGTATTATCTGTGCTGTATTTTACAATATATGTCTTGTATTATACCATATCTGTGCTGTATCATACCATATCTCTCCTATGTTATACAATATCTGTCCTGTGTTATACAATGTATGTCCTGTATTGTACCATATATGTCCTGTATTCTGACTCCACCCCACAAAAGCTTCACTTTGACACCTCCCACGAACCATTTGGACCAATAGTGGTCTATGTCTATCCCAAACACATCCCCACGCACCCTCAAAATGCCTCCTTTCTATATTACGACCAGACTGCGCATGCGCAGAATATTGAAAACGGACGATACATTAGTTCAGCCGGATGCTCCTTCACGAGAGCTTCAAAATAAAACCTCTTGCGACACCATCGGACCACTAAGGGCTCACCTAGACCCCAAAACGGCCACCCAGCACCATTTACCCACTACGCATGCGCGCAGTGACTTTTTAAAAAAAATCACCGCTTAGCTTCGGGACCCCGCGCATCGTGTTCTGCGTGGTGAGACGTGAGAAACAAGATCCCACAACCCATATCGCAATGAACATGTGTGAATTGCCAAGTATGGACCTATCCACTGAGCCATTAGGCCTATAGGCCTATCCATACCTCCGTGAACTTTTCGAAAAATTTCACCGCTTAGCTTCGGGAACCCGCCCATGTGTTCTACGTGGTGAGACGTGAAAAACAAGGCCCCACAACCCATAGTAAAATTCATAAAAAAATGACCACTCTTATACCCATATAGGCATTTTCCCGTACAGATGCAAATGTGCGAATCAGGCCCTATTTTAGGGGTAAAGTCCTTGTTCCGCTTTTTATGTTTTCGGGACAAATCCTAATTTTACATACACCCACCAATGACTTGATCGCCCTGGAGGAGCGCTTCACTTTGACAGCTCACTCAACCCAATCGGTCCACTAGGGGCCCCTCTCGCTCCCAAAATGTCCCGAAGATTGCCGGAGAATTTCCCTCAGCTCTCCGCGTATTTGGGACTACTTTTTCTGTCCACGGAGGCTTTTTCCCGCGACTGCATCACCGCCGACGGCTTCACCGCGGAAGAATACATGCCCCAAAGGTCACGTGACCGGAAGTGACGTCACCATGGCAACCACTTGACCTGCGCAGTGACCTGTAAAAATTGGAACTCTTCTGTGTTAGGAGGTAGTTTTTTCTCCCCAATATGCAAATTTTTTAGGTCCAAGGTCAAGTTGCGTTAATATCAGTTTTATATACTACTCAAGCAGTACGGAAAGCAGCAAACAACATGAGATTTGGACTATTGCAGAAACAATATATGATACCGTTGATACTGCCCCCTATTTCACTATTAATAAGTTGGGAAAAAAGGCTGTAAAATGTTATATAGAAATATCTTGACCTTTAGATTTACTTTACTAAACAGTTCTTGAAAAACATTCGGATTGGTATATATGGAATAATAATGTAACAAAGAGATGTGAAATATAAATGTGTTCGATACAGAATTATTAACCGAATATTGACTACCAACATTTTTGCACATAAACTTTACCCTGATATATCTAACTTATGTACATTTTGTAGCAAAGTTCCAGAGACTATTATTCATCTCTTTTGGGAATGTGAACATATCTACCCTTGGTGGAGTTTACTGGAAAATTCGTTCGCTTCGGCGGTTGTTCCAATTATATTTTCTCCAGAAATCAGCCACTCAACTACTGTATTTCTATTATTAAATTTTCTATATGTAAAATGAAAGTAGTTAAAAATCCCTTTGTTGAAAAGTGTTCAAAACGCTTTAAATGTGCGTACGAAACCGATAAATATTTCCAGTATAAGAACTGCGAATGGCGCTTGTTTTACCAGTATTGGTCATCGCTGCATTTACTGTTTAGACTCTTATGATGTTGTTTGCGTAGATAAATCGAGGTGTAATGACGATGTATCTGTTTGTTGTATAACATGAGTTTCTAATTACAAATGCAGCCATTTTTGTTTAGTACGATAAAATATTGTATGTACAATGTGTATTACCTAACAAAACCAAATATGATATAAAAAAAATCAGTGTTTGTTCTATGCGATTTAGTGTTAAGTCCAGCCACGATCAGCACAATCTTAATGAATTATCAGTTTCATATGACATCCGCCTTTCTTTTTCGATAAAAACGCGGAAATGGCCGCGTTCAGCACCCACAACTTCAAATAATTCAACTTACGCATCGACGGACGAATTGGTCTTTTCTTTCAGAGGAGTTAGAAGTTGAATTTGACGAAAAATTACGAGACTATGGGTAAATCAGATCACCAATATTTTAGAGGGGGGGGGGAGAGTGACCTCTTCTATTTCGATTCTACGTTGATTTTTTAACAAGCGTTGATCAGCATTAATTACAAAACTTGATTTCAAATGTTCCAAATATATATGTTCACCAGACAGCGAATATCACTGCTTTATTTATTAGATTCTTATGTCGATCTTTTAGCCAATGTTTATTATTTTAGCCCATATACAATAAAACTTATCGGTCTATCTCTCTGTGTTATCTGTGTAATCTTTGTGGTATGCCGCTGGCCCCTATAATATTCATGAATCCGCCTGATAATAACTAGAGTTTAGCGGCGATCTCTCTTGTGTTGGAGGTACGATTATCACCGTATGAATATGCATGATTATGAGACATGCGCAGTCATGTACTTCGCTCTATCGCTCTATCGCTATCGCTCTATCGCTCTATCGCCATCGCTCTATCGCTCTATCGCCATCGCTCTATCGCTCTATCGCCATCGCTCTATCGCCATAGCTCTATCGCTCTATCGCCATCGCTCTATCGCTCTATCGCCATAGCTCTATCGCTCTATCGCCATAGCTCTATCGCTCTATCGCCATCGCTCTATCGCCATCGCTCTATCGCTCTATCGCTCCATCGCTCTGTTTTTTGACGTACGATGGCGAAGTGACGATGGCCCCTCTCGGCCACCATAATCTCTTCATAGAAACGGCGTTACGGCGTTTGGCAGTTCAATGTAAATCTTTCCAAGAACTGCTATTGTCGGCGTTTGCATTAACGCGGACAGTGTTTTTCTCTTCTTTTCACCAGCGGCCATGCGGAGTTGACGGGGTTTCCTCGTTAATCCCACCGGCGTTGCGGTTTTTCAGACTACCGGTACATGTTGGCCTACAGCAGATGATTCACGGTGTTGCCGGCGTTGCGGTTTTGCTGTGTTTCAAGATTTCCACCAGAAGAACTCGCTCTACACACGGTACCCTACACACGGACACTTTACGGTTTGCGGTCTGTGACATCGAACAGGGTATTTCCCGGAATCTGACTGTTTAACATTTTGATATGGGTTGGTGATCCGGGCTTGGGATGGTATTATACTACTGGTATTGGCTGTCTCTATCTTTTCAGATAAACGGCGTTGCGGCGTTTGAGAATTCAAAGTCTTTCCGAGAACCGCAGTTGTCGGCGTTTGAAATTTCTGTATTTTGTTTTTCTTCTACAGTAGCGGCCTTGCGGCGATGCAGGTCTTTGGCTATCTGTATCTTTTCAGATGAACGGGGTTACGGTCTTCAGGCGTTTGAGCAATGGCTTTCCGAGAGGAGGGGAGATAACCCCGCACTTTTCCCAAGCAGTCTCTGTCACATAGTCAACCTTCAAATGCTACCTGAACTACTGTAGGTAATAGAAAAAAACCTATATCATCTCGTTTCTCAGGGATGAATGATTACGATAAGGCTGCAGGCAAGTGTGCGTTTGCAGATCACCAACCGTCTGCACGGTGTACATTGTCAGTGTGGCAGAGTCTATTTTTCTCGAACGAATGGGTATCTCTGCGCAGTATGATTTTAAACGTCTGCCGGCATCACTCGCTGTCGGTCGGTGTAACTTTGCTTGGGCTTTCCGCCAGGAATACGCATGAAGGCTCCGTATGTTTGTGAGTATTGCAATTTAAAACTAAAATTAAAGGTGGATGATGGCGCCAAATACATGTAATTATGATTTACTGGGGTTCATTTACTCATAAATTCACGCGGCAAAAATTACAACAACAACATAGTACAAGTGTGTTTCGTAGTTATACTGCGAGTTTCGCGTGCCATCGGCACTTGCATCAAGGATGAAGGATCAAGTAGTGGAAGTCGGAAAACATGTATTGATCGATCGAACACCGCCCGCCGTCTACTTTCTCAAGCATAAGAGAACAAACAGCATTTTGGGAATATAGCACCATGTGATTTTTTGTTGTAGCACCAGTGAAAGTTAAGTTAAGAGTTAAGAGGGTAGCCATAGGCCTATACCATTCATTCATTACTCATTCCACACACTATACTAGTCTGGAGAAGTGGATAATAGGTGTGGATTTACAGAGAAATAAATTATATTCTGTGTATTTTACCAACCCGGGATATTCAAGAGAGCATCACTCGCCTATTCCTTAATAGTAATCAAAGTACTTAAAGTACTGATGTCGGGTTTACTTGAATTGTATTCACTGTGGCGTTTAAGATATAGTAATGTAGAAATGCATAGATAATTGGAAGCATAAGCTGTGATAACTTACTTTGTATAGAGTGGCAAATAATATTATGTTTGCCGATGCAAAGTCTATACTGTTCCAAAGAAACCCCCATTTTGTTATATGCAGTAGTTTACTGGGTATGATTCAATTTTTTTTTTCAGTTCAATACCTGTTTCAACACCTGTTTCAAACTCCTGTCGGTGTGCTATCACTCCCCACACAGTCAGGTTGTTGACGCACAACTTTGATTATCAGATAATTACGAATTTGTCTACATTATAGAGAAGTAAGCTTTTGAAAAGAACTCATCTGTGATAAATAATAAACTTAACCACAATCACTGCTCAAAGACGAACTGCCTGATCTGAACAACGATAGATCTGATCAACATCGGGTTTGGAGAATGGACCGTGGAGAATGACCCTTCCCGCCGTAACAAATACCGGATAAAATAGAATGGAAAGTCAAATTTTAAAAGAAATTGGAAAGATCAACTTTACTGCGATAATGTTCACATTATCAAGTTAAATGCACAAGCTACCGTGCATTGTAAATATGTTTATGACTGTCAGACAGAAGAACGATACTTTTTATGAATGTTGTAAGGGGCATCAAATGAGAACAGTCTCCGGGCAGGAGATCAAAACTACACATGTGCAGAAGAAAAAAGAAAAACTGAAGAGTGATACTAATGTAGGGTTTACCCTTGGTAAACCCGACAAAAACCACACTGACGGCCTGACTCACAGGGACAAGTATCAATTTGATTCCATATACCATACCCATCTCACACCTCAAACACCACGGATGTTGAAATTGGAGTGATATGCAAGAGGGACTGTCGTAGCCTCGAACCCTCGACCATAACAATTACATCACGCACAACGAACAACACTGACACTGATTTACACTATTGCAGTGGACAGTGCGCGAAATTCAAAACTTTCGAACGTGTCCGTCTAGCTTGATCCATCCAACATAGCCAATCAGCGTTGTTCTTTGTGCACGACGTAATTGTTATGATCTCGGGTTCGAGACTATGGCAGTCATTCAATGTCCGTGAAGATGCTCGAACCGGGGAATTTAACCGCTGATTTGAAAAAGGATTTTACAAAAACTGTGCATCGCAGCGCATTATACGAGTCGGGGTTTGTGTTATGAAGTGTAAAACAAAACCACAACACCGCCAGGTATGAATAAATTGCCTTTATTTGTTCTCAATCGAGCCTCTGAAATCCGGTAATTTCTGGCGGAAAACTGAATTTCAAAATGGCGTCCCTTCTATCTCTTTGAGGTGTACATGGGTATGTTCATGCCTAGGTTCAAGCACCTAGGTTTTACGTGAATGTGAAGCCAATACAATGTATGCCGCGTACAATTTTGCCAAATCTGTCTAAACCCAAGTCTAATTACGATGACTTTAAACTTAACTTTATATGGTTTACCACATTTTGATGTGTTCTACTTACAGCGGTTGAAATAATGCCTGTGTATCTGCCGCGGACAATTGAATTTTCCCGGCGACAAGTGAAAAACAACCTGTCCATGCGACAAGTACAATTTCATTTAGCAAAACCATAAAATGTGATCTATTTTCTTAAACACCTGTTACAAGTCTAGATCTATCTGAAGGAACGGACAATCCAATAAATAATCCATTGAAAATTTATTTTAAGCCGATCTTTGGTCACTGTTGTGGATCCTGTCAACTTTGTCAATTTCCTGCGGCAAATTTTACTTCATGTTGCACGTGCGTGGTAGCGTGTGCATGCAAAATTCGGAACTCTTATGAAACGGAAAGGGACTAAGTCTTGTGTTTTTTCAAGTCCGTACCGATGGTAAATTATATTGTTTGCTTTTTTCCTTCATCTTGTATTCACAACACAAACAAAGCTGATATGTTTCTATGCAGATAATCCAGTTAATTGATAATTCCATTGGGATTCTGCTGGCTGGTTCAATATTACTGGAATCAGCAATTGGCGAGGGGAGACAACTTTTGTAGTACATTATAGTTGGAATACTGCTTGCCTACAATCTTTAAATTCCTGAAGAAAAGTGTGACTTGCATCGAAATTCTACCATATATGTAGTCACACATGCCATCTAACTATGTGAATTTCACATGGTTCAGTCAACAACAAAGCTTTTGGCAATGTTAATGTTGCACAACTTAGGGGAAATATTTGTCTTTGTAATTGACATATATATATGTATGAGAGTAGACTGGACAGCACATTCTCAGTCATCACCTTTCTATTCATGGTGCTTCAAGTTTTGAAATATAATATGTGGGCCAAAAGAAAAAATACTAATAAAACAAACACCTGCCCACCTCATTTGAAAAAAACATTGATGGACTGGGGTCCATGTTTTAAGTAGTTTAATTTGAATGAACATTTAATAAATTCTTCAAATATGTTGTTATTATCCCACCTTACCAAGTAAAGGGGAGATATTGTGAGGGGGGAAAGAGGATGTCGTCATCGGTGTCGGTTGTCAGTGTCGGTGCTGGTGTCCCCTGCCTGGAAATGATAAGGTTTTTGGTTTAGCAAATTCAAAACAAATCTAGAAAAATTAGAAAAAATAGTAAAAAAATAAAGAAAAAATATGGAGGTGGGTATGCTACCTGGGGGTACTACCCCTGGGGTGCTCCAATGTTACAATCCCTATGATACAGTTTTGCGTTTAGCTGAAGTGCACATGTACATCTGTACTTAGAAAGTTTGTTGCAGTTGTCAGCTGTCATTGGATGATTATGAAAATTGTTGACATTGTACACGTGTTTCTTATGATTAGAGGATGTACCTGTGCTATTTTTGAGAAGAAATATTAATTTTTCTCCAAATTAGGTCAAATGATAGAGTTTTGCGTTTGGCTGAAGTGCACATGTACATCTGTACATCAGTTTCCTGCAGTTGTCAGCTGTCATTGAATGATTATGAAACATGGTACACATGTTTCTCATGATAGAAGATGTACCTGTGCTATTTAGAGTCGAATGTCAAAGCGGTGTTCGGGAGGAATGCATGTGAAGTCGACTGTCAAAGCGGTCTTAGGGAGGAATGTATGTGAAGTCGAGTGTCAAAGCGGTGTTAGGGAGGAATGTATGTCAGGTCGAGTGTCAAAGCGGGATTAGGACTTAGGGTTAGGTATGCTGCATAACTATCAGGTTTAGGGTCAGTTCAGCTATAGAAGTCAGATAATTTCTCCACCAAAGCGTAACTAGGGTAATGTCGAAGCTGGGTGTTAGGCATGAGTGTGCTTGAAGTTGACTTTCAAAGCACCGTTAGGAAGGAATATATCTGAAGTGCAGTGTCAAAGCGGTATTAGGGGAAAATGTACGTGCAATCGAGTGTCAAAGCTGTATTAGGGAGGAATGTATGTTTAGGTGAGTGTCAAAGCAGTGTCACGGAATGTATGTCAAGTCGAATGTCAAATTGTTGTTAGGGAGGAATGTACGTGGAGTCAAGTGTCAAAGCGGTGTTAGGGAGGAATGTATGTGAAGTCGAGTGTCAAAGCGGTGTTAGGGAGGAATGTACGTGAAGTCGAGTGTCAACAAGCGTTAGGGAGGAATGTATGTCAAGTCGAGTGGCAAAGCGGTGTTAGGGAGGAATGTATGTGATGTCGAGTGTCAAAGTGGTGTTAGGGAGGAATGTATTTGAAGTCGAATGTCAAAGCGGTGTTAGGGAGGAATGTATGTAAGGTTTAGTGTCAAAGCGGTATTAGGACTTAGGGTTAGGTATGCTTCATAACTATGAGGTTTAGGGTCATTTCAGCTATAGAAGTCAGATAATTTCTCCACCAAAGCGTAACTAGGGTAATCTCGAAGCTGGGCGTTCAGCATGAGTGTGCTTGAAGTTGACTTTCAAAGCACTGTTAGGAAGGAATATATCTGAAGTGCAGTGTCAAAGCGGTGTTAGGGGAAAATGTATGTGGAGTCGAATGTCAAAGCAGTCTTAGGGTTGCATTGTACATGAAGTTCAGTGTCAACCGGTGTTAGGGAGGAATGTATGTAAAGTCGAGTGTCAAAGCGGTGTTAGGAAGGAATGTACTTGAAGTCAAGTGTCAAAGCGGTGTTAGGGAGGAATGTATGTCAGGTCGAGTGTCAAAGCGGGATTATGACTTAGGGATAGGTATGCTTCATAACTATCACGTTTAGGGTCATTTCAGCTATAGAAGTGCAGTGTCAAAGCAGTGTTAGGGAAAAATGTACGTTGAGCCGAATGTCAAAGCGGTGTTAGGGATGAATGTATGTGAAGTCGAGTGTGAAAGCGGAGTGAGGGAGTAATGTACATGAAGTCGACTGTCAAAGCGCTGTTAGGGAGGAATGTACGTCAAGTCGAGTATCAAAGCGGTGTTAGAGAGGAATGTACGTCAAGTCGACTGTCAAAGCGGTGTTAGGGAGGAATGTATGTCAGGTCGAGTGTCAAAGCGGGATTAGGACTTAGGGTTAGGTATGCTTCATAACTATCAGGGTTTGGGTCAGTTCAGCTATAGAAGTCAGATAATTTCTCCACCAAAGCGTAACTAGGGTAATGTTGAAGCTGGGTGTTAGGCATGAGTGTGCTTGAAGTTGACTTTCAAAGCACTGTTAGGAAGGAATATATCTGAAGTGCAGTGTCAAAGCGGTATTAGGGAAAAATGTACGTGCAATCGAGTGTCAAAGCTGTATTAGGGAGGAATGTATGTTTAGGTGAGTGTCAAAGCAGTGTCACGGAATGTATGTCAAGTCGAATGTCAAATTGTTGTTAGGGAGGAATGTACGTGGAGTCAAGTGTCAAAGCGGTGTTAGGGAGGAATGTATGTGAAGTCGAGTGTCAAAGCGGTGTTAGGGAGGAATGTACGTCAAGTCGAGTGTCAAAGCGGTGTTAGGGAGGAATGTATGTCAAATCGAGTGTCAAAGCGGTGTTAGGGAGGAATGTACGTGTCGAGTGTCAACCAGTGTTAGGAGGAATGTATGTCAAGTCGAGTGGCAAAGCGGTGTTAGGGATGAATGTATGTGAAGTCGAGTGTCAAAGTGGTGTTAGGAAGGAATGTATGTGAAGTCGACTGTCAAAGCTGTGTTAGGGAGGAATGTATGTAATGTTGAGTGTCAAAGCGGTATTAGGACTTAGGGTTAGGTATGCTTCATAACTATCAGGTTTAGGGTCATTTCAGCTATAGAAGTCAGATAATTTCTCCACCAAAGTGTAACTAGGGTAATGTCGAAGCTGGGCGTTCAGCATGAGTGTGCTTGAAGTTGACTTTCAAAGCACTGTTAGGAAGGAATATATCTGAAGTGCAGTGTCAAAGCGGTGTTAGGGAAAAATGTATGTGGAGTCGAATGTCAAAGCAGTCTTAGGGTTGCATTGTACATGAAGTCCAGTGTCAACCGGTGTTAGGGAGGAATGTATGTAAAGTCGAGTGTCAAAGCGGTGTTAGGGAGGAATGTACGTCAAGTCAAGTGTCAAAGCGGTGTTAGGGAGGAATGTATGTCAGGTCGAGTGTCAAAGCGGGATTAGGACTTAGGGATAGGTATGCTTCATAACTATCACGTTTAGGGTCATTTCAGCTATGGAAGTGCAGTGTCAAAGCAGTGTTAGGGAAAAATGTACGTTGAGTCGAATGTCAAAGCGGTGTTCGGGATGAATGTATGTGAAGTCGAGTGTGAAAGCGGAGTGAGGGAGTAAGGTACATGAAGTCGACTGTCAAAGCGCTGTTAGGGAGGAATGTACGTCAAGTCGAGTATCAAAGCGGTGTTAGAGAGGAATGTACGTCAAGTCGACTGTCAAAGCGGTGTTAGGGAAGAATGTATGTCAGGTCGAGTGTCAAAGCGGGATTAGGACTTAGGGTTAGGTATGCTTCATAACTATCAGGGTTTGGGTCAGTTCAGCTATAGAAGTCAGATAATTTCTCCACCAAAGCGTAACTAGGGTAATGTTGAAGCTGGGTGTTAGGCATGAGTGTGCTTGAAGTTGACTTTCAAAGCACTGTTAGGAAGGAATATATCTGAAGTGCAGTGTCAAAGCGGTATTATGGAAAAATGTACGTGCAATCGAGTGTCAAAGCTGTATTAGGGAGGAATGTATGTTTAGGTGAGTGTCAAAGCAGTGTCACGAAATGTATGTCAAGTCGAATGTCAAATTGTTGTTTGGGAGAAATGTATGTAGAGTCAAGTGTCAAAGCGATGTTAGGGAGGAATGTATGTGAAGTCGAGTGTCAAAGCGGTGTTAGGGAGGAATGTACGTCAAGTCGAGTGTCAAAGCGGTGTTAGGGAGGAATGTACGTCAAGTCGAGTGTCAAAGCGGTGTTAGGGAGGAATGTATGTCAAATCGAGTGTCAAAGCGGTGTTAGGGAGGAATGTTCGTCAAGTCGAGTGTCAACCAGTGTTAGGGAGGAATGTATGTCAAGTCGAGTGGCAAAGCGGTGTTAGGGAGGAATGTATGTGAAGTCGAGTGTCAAAGTGGTGTTAGGGAGGAATGTATTTGAAGTTGAATGTCAAAGCGGTGTTAGGGAGGAATGTACGTGAAGTTGACTGTCAAAGCGGTGTTAGGGAGGAATGTATGTCAAGTCGAGTGTCAAAGCGGTGTTAGGGAGGAATGTATGTCGAGTCGAGTGGCAAAGCGGTGTTAGGGAGGAATGTATGTGAAGTCGAGTGTCAAAGTGGTGTTAGGGAGGAATGTATTTGAAGTTGAATGTCAAAGCGGTGTTAGGGAGGAATGTATGTGAAGTCGACTGTCAAAGCTGTGTTAGGGAGGAATGTATGTGAAGTCGAGTGTCAAAGCTGTGTTAGGAAGGAATGTATGTAATGTTGAGTGTCAAAGCGGTATTAGGACTTAGGGTTAGGTATGCTTCATAACTATCAGGTTTAGGGTCATTTCAGCTATAAAAGTCAGATCATTTCTCCACCAAAGCGTAACTAGGGTAATGTCGAAGCTGGGCGTTCAGCATGAGTGTGCTTGAAGTTGACTTTCAAAGCACTGTTAGGAAGGAATATATCTGAAGTGCAGTGTCAAAGCGGTGTTAGGGAAAAATGTATGTGGAGTCGAATGTCAAAGCAGTCTTAGGGTTGCATTGTACGTGAAGTCCAGTGTCAACCGGTGTTAGGGAGGAATGTATGTAAAGTCGAGTGTCAAAGCGGTGTTAGGGAGGAATGTACGTGAAGTCAAGTGTCAAAGCGGTGTTAGGGAGGAATGTATGTCAGGTCGAGTGTCAAAGCGGCATTAGGACTTAGGGATAGGTATGCTTCATAACTGTCACGTTTAGGATCATTTCAGCTATAGAAGTGGTGTCAAAGCAGTGTTAGGGAAAAATGTACGTTGAGTCGAATGTCAAAGCGGTGTTAGGGATGAATGTATGTGAAGGCGAGTGTGAAAGCGGAGTGAGGGAGAAATGTACGTGAAGTCGACTGTCAAGGCGCTGTTAGGGAGGAATGTAGGTCAAGTCGAGTATCAAATCGGTGTTAGGGAGGAATGTACGTGAAGTCGACTGTCAAAGCGGTGTTAGGGAGGAATGTGCGTGAGGTCGAGTGTCAAAGCGGGATTAGGGCTATCAGGTTAGGGAGGAATGTACATGGAGTCAAGTGTCAAAGCGGTGTTAGGCAGGAATGTACGTGAATTCGAGTGTCAAAGCGGTGTTGGGGAGGAATTTGTGAAGTCGAGTGTCAAAGCAGTGTTAGGAAGGAATATATCTGAAGCGCAGTGTCAAAGCGGTATTAGGGAAAAATGTACAGTACAAGGCAGAAATAACTTGCTCATAAACGCGAGTGAAAAAAATCATTTTCGCGACTATAATTTATTAATCGCAGCCGGAAAACTCGCCTAAATCGCGCAAAAACAAAAGCATAATCTCGCCTGAAACGCGTCGACCGTACGCCGTAACTGCATGACGCGATCAGAACAAGTCGCGTGTTGTAAATAAACGAGTTTCTTTGCTACTTGCCGATAGTCTCGTTTGTCAGCCTTGTATGCTCAGATAAATGCATGCGGGAGGATTTTTTTATGGACCGTGCTTTTTGAAGCAATATATTTGCATGTAGCTTGATTGATACCCCGCTAAATATATATATTTTCAAAAAGCTCATACTTTAATTAATCTGTCCTTCAAAATATCTGCCCTTTTGTTTCTACCTGTTAGAAAATAAAATACATGTAAACAAAAAAACCTTTGATTTCGGCAACAATGAACATTACCTTGCGTCTATGTCCCAGCCAAACGATAATTTTCATAAAAAATCTCATCACGATTCGCTCAATTCAAGCGGACGATCGTGCTAAAATACCAGTACATCATCTCTGTGGGTTTTAATCCGACATATAAATCCGAGAAACCCTTTATTTCCATTGTGAATCCAACAGTCGGCTCGCTAAAGTTTCCAACTGAGGCATTTTCTATGCGATAAATTCACTCGGCACTGAAGACCGACGTACAGACAGACAGCCGGCCAATCGCTGCGATTGTCCTACGATGACCTCATTCTCAACTAATCAGCTTCGCGGTATTAACCAATTCAGTCGACCTTGTTTTATCGAACGAATATTCAGGACAAGGACATGTCTATTCAATCAAATTCTTCGTTATTTCTTTGTTAGTTGTTAAATCACTCATCATAGGTCGAAAGTGAGGAAAATGGCCTTAGGAATGAGGCCAATATCTTCTACATTCTATCGCGGAGAATGAGATTTCGATGGCGCTGAAAATGGTCCAAAAAACGGCAAATTCTTTGCTGATTTTCTCAATTTCCATCACAATGAAGGTACGTCTTCAACAAAATAAACTTCTTATACGTTTATGTTATGATTGTTAATAAAATTTGAACTTATATTTCCGATTATTTCGTTATTGAATGGTGTGGACTATCAATGAGCTTTCACTCGACGAACATTTTACTGTGAAGGGAATTTCTTACGTGGTGGTCAGTCTTGGCTTGTTCGGCCAACAAGACTCCATCTGACGCGATCAATAAAGTAATCCCTTTTGAAATATGCCTGTGGATCGCGCTAAAACCCGAGACGATCGCGTCGATAGCGACATCGGCCGCTTTTACACGCTGACGCGTTTACAGAAAGCAGTCGGGTCGAAACCGCGTGTTCCGAAATTGATAGTCGCGACTTCTTCAATAAACTAGCGCGGGTCAGTCCCGATTACTTCGCGTTCTACTCGCGTTTATGAACAAGTTATTTCTGCCTTGTACTGTACGTGCTATCGAGTGTCAAAGCTGTATTAGGGAGGAATGTATGTTTAGGTGAGTGTCAAAGCAGTGTTGCGGAATGTATGTCAAGTCGAATGTTAAATTGTTGTTAGGGAGGAATGTACGTGGAGTCGAGTGTCAACCAGTGTTAGGGTGGAATGTATGTGAAGTCGAGTGTCAAATCGGTGTTAGGGAGAAATGTAAGTGAAGTCGACTGTCAAAGCGGTGTTAGGGAGGAATGTATGTGAAGTCGAGTGTCAAAGCGGTGTTAGGGAGGAATGTATGTCAAGTCGAGTGTCAAAGCGGTGTTAGGGAGGAATGTACGTCAAGTCGAGTGTCAAAGCGGTGTTAGGGAGGAATGTTCGTGAAGTCGAGTGTCAACCAGTGTTGGGGAGGAATGTATGTCAAGTCGAGTGGCAAAGCGGTGTTAGGGAGGAATGTATGTGAAGTTGAGTGTCAAAGTGGTGTTAGGGAGGAATGTATTTGAAGTCGACTGTCAAAGCGGTGTTAGGGAGGAATGTATGTGAAGTCGAGTGTCATGAGGTGTTAGGGAGGAATGTATGTAAGGTTGAGTGTCAAAGCGGGATTAGGACTTAGGGTTAGGTATGCTTCATAACTATAAGGTTTAGGGTCATTTCGGCTATAGAAGTCAGATAATTTCTCCACCAAAGCATAACTAGGGTAATGTCGAAGCTGGGTGTTCAGCATGAGTGTGCTTGAAGTTGACGTTCAAAGCAGTGTTAGGAAGGAATATATCTGAAGTGCAGTGTCAAAGCGGTGTTAGGGAAAAATGTATGTGGAGTCGAATGTCAAAGCAGTCTTAGGGTTGCATTGTACGTGAAGTCCAGTGTCAACCGGTGTTAGGGAGGAATGTATGTGAAGCCGTGAGTCAAGGCGGTGTTAGGGAGGAATGTACGCCAAGTCGAGTGTCAAAGCGGTGTTAGGGAGGAATGTACGTCAAATCGGGTGTCAAAGCGGTGTTAGGGAGGAATGTACGTGAAGTCGAGTGTCAACCAGTGTTAGGGAGGAATGTATGTCGAAGTCGAGTGGCAAAGCGGTGTTAGGGAGGAATGTATGTGAAGTCCAGTGTCAAAGTGGTGTTAGGGAGGAATGTATTTGAAGTCGAATGTCAAAGCGGTGTTAGGGAGGAATGTTTGTGAAGTCGACTGTCAAAGTGGTGTTAGGGAGGAATGTATGTGAAGTCGAGTGTCAAAGCGGTGTTAGGGAGGAATGTATGTCAGGTTGAGTGTCAAAGCGGGATTAGGACTTCGGGTTAGGTATGCTTCATAACTATCAGGTTTAGGGTCATTTCAGCTATAGAAGTCAGATAATTTCTCCACCAAAACGTAACTAGGGTAATGTCGAAGCTGGGCGTTCAGCATGAGTGTGCTTGAAGTTGACTTTCAAAGCACTGTTAGGAAGGAATATATCTGAAGTGCAGTGTCAAAGCGGTGTTAGGGAAAAATGTATGTGGAGTCGAATGTCAAAGCAGTCTTAGGGATGCATTGTACGTGAAGTCCAGTGTCAACCGGTGTTAGGGAGGAATGTATGTAAAGTCGAGTGTCAAAGCGGTGTTAGGGAGGAATGTACGTCAAGTCGAGTGTCAAAGCGGTGTTAGGGAGGAATGTATGTCAAATCGAGTGTCAAAGCGGAGTTAGGGAGGAATGTACGTGAAGTCGAGTGTCAACCAGTGTTAGGGAGGAATGTATGTCAAGTCGAGTGGCGAAGCAGTGTTAGGGAGGAATGTATGTGAAGTCGAGTGTCAAAGTGGTGTTAGGGAGGAATGTATTTTGAAGTTGAATGTCAAAGCGGTGTTAGGGAGGAATGTATGTGAAATCGACTGTCAAAGCTGTGTTAGGGAGGAATGTATGTGAAGTCGATTGTCAAAGCTGTGTTAGGGAGGAATGTATGTTATGTTGAGTGTCAAAGCGGTATTAGGACTTAGGGTTAGGTATGCTTCATAACTATCAGGTTTAGGGTCATTTCAGCTATAGAAGTCAGATAATTTCTCCACCAAAGCGTAACTAGGGTAATGTCGAAGCTGGGCGTTCAGCAGGAGTGTGCAGTGTCAAAGCGGTATTAGGGAAAAATGTATGTGGAGTCGAATGTCAAAGCAGTCTTAGGGTTGCATTGTACGTGAAGTCCAGTGTCAACCGGTGTTAGGGAGGAATGTATGTAAAGTCGAGTGTCAAAGCGGTGTTAGGGAGGAATGCACGTCAAGTCAAGTGTCAAAGCGGTGTTAGGGAGGAGTACGTCAAGTCAAGTGTCAAAGCGGTGTTAGGGAGGAATGTATGTCAGGTCGAGTGTCAAAGCGGGATTAGGACTTAGGGATAGGTATGCTCCATAACTATCACGTTTAGGGTCATTTCAGCTATAGAAGTGCAGTGTCAAAGCAGTGTTAGGGAAAAATGTACGTTGAGTCGAATGTCAAAGCGGTGTTAGGGATGAATGTATGTGAAGTCGAGTGTGAAAGCGGAGTGAGGGAGAAATGTACATGAAGTCGACTGTCAAAGCGCTGTTGGGGAGGAATGTACGTCAAGTCGACTGTCAAAGCGGTGTTAGGGAGGAATGTACGTGAGGTAGAGTGTCAAAGCGGGATTAGGGCTATCAGGTTAGGGAGGAATGTACATGGAGTCGAGTGTCAAAGCGGTGTTAGGGAGGAATTTATGTGAAGTCGAGTGTCAAAGCGGTGTTAGGGAGAAATGTAAGTGAAATCGAGTGTCAAAGCGGTGTCACTCAAATCTACCATTTCATCCTGCATAAACCGGAGGGTTATTTTGCATAATCCTATTCACTGGGGCTTGAGATCAGGTTCAGGCTCACGCTAAAAAAGAAGCGACGCGTTTGCTTCGAGAATCTGTCTTAAACATTTGCCTATGGTCCTCTTAAGTCAATCCAATCTCACCAAGATCATCCCAAGATGGAATCGAGAAACGTGCAAATGAAGGTGAGGTACCCTGACATCATTTTCTAAAGAGCTCAACTGTTCAAGCTGGACCAACGGTCACGTCGTTTCGTTCTGTTTTTTCAACATCCACATACTTTTGGGGCCAGCCATGGGAGATAGCCAATCAAGACAGAATTTCATGTGTGTCAGAATTTCTCAATTTATCGTCTCTTTTCTATATCGTTTTCTCATTTTTCATTATTTGTTCGTCAGAACTGTTTACGATTTCTAACCCACACCTATCTTCATCCGAGATGGGACTCCGCAAATCAGCCAGGTTGCTCAGGTAAGTAACTATCGTGAATAATCATCAGTTTGATGCCATATTATCTGTTCATTTTAGCGTTGGGCGACCTACTGCTACCTGCAAGGGGGGGGGGGGGCATATTTGTATTGAATGCAATCAGAGATATAGAATGAGAGGGATATGAAGCCGCATTGTGCTCAGTTCACTAACACAATGTTACACTCGCTATTGTAAAGTCGACAGGAGCGCCAGCTGGACGTGTTAGCCTCGCTCGGTTCCATGTGCTGCCGTAGGGCCTAGTCCAATCATGGCTGGCTCATTTCCTCTCTGTCCAACTGCGGCGATAGGCCGAGAATGGTGCAATCCCGCGGCAGATTCTGATGGGATTTCAGCTGGGATTTCGGCTGATCCAGGCTAGAGACATATCTGTCGAACAAATTAAACTCAAAAGCTTTCTCAATTTGTGCCGATTGAACAAAAATCTTGTTCAAACCGCAAATAACTTTTGAATAAACGTTCGCCCGCCAACACGAATCAGATTTTTGAATCTACCGTTGCAGTTGTCGTTACACATAAGTCATCAGAAGCCTGGCAATCACTAATGATCTTCACAGCGGATTTCCATATTCGCACTAAATTTCACAGCCACAACCATATCTCCAGCATTTAGTGCTTTTTGCAGGGGCCCAACACAATTGATATATAATTGTGTCAAAGACGACCTATAAAAATGAACACCTTCATTGTGCTTTTGTGTATGCAACTTTTATTGCACAGGTACATAATATAACTCTCATTTACAAGTCCAGGAAAGGCATACCACTCCCGTGTCCTATACACAGACTTCACCGTCTTCTAAATTGCTATACTTCAACTCAATCTGTACACCTGTTACCTGTTTATCATAAAACCATGTAAAAAAACCTGTCAATATACATGTACCAAAAATTATGATGTTATAAATGTCACATATTACTAATGAATGTTTAGTGCCTGTCATTTCCACTTGTTATATTTTCATGTACAAGCGCATGTACAATATTGCATAAATGCCAGAGATGGGGACATCACAAAAAATCCATATTTTTCCCCATACATAATATCCAAATTTTGGAATTAATCCAAAGTCAACTGTCCGACACAAAAAGTTACACATGTATAGACAGATGAAAGTTAGCGAAATAAAGCTTTTCTTGTTAATATCATTGCTGCATGAAGTGGACTCCAATGCAAGTATACCACTTCAACAAGAACATGATAGACCACTTTCATTCCACACAACCGTTACCGCTTCACTTCCATTGTTCCAAATGACCGATTGATCTAGCACTGCTTTTCTTGTAATTTCCCACCCATATATATATATATATATATAACATGCAAACTATATTGTCCGAGAAAAAAGTTACATGTACAAACAGATGAAACTTAATGAAATAAAACATTTCCTGTTAATATGACAGCTGTATAAACATTTTCTCAATTGCACAATATACATGTACATGTGGCATACAACAATTTCTTTTTAATAATGATTGTAATAAAGACATTTCCTCTCTTTCTGCTTCCATCACAGCATGTTACAATTATTATAACACACATGGATGAATGGGGTTAAAAATTTCCCATGGAATTTTCTCATGTACTACATCATGTGTGTTTTACTTTGTGTAACTTATTGTACTGCTAGGTGTACATAATATAACTTCCATTTAATAGTCCAGGAAAACCAACCACTCCAGAATCCTTTACAGACTTCCACTACTTCCAACCATCTTCCTACAGCAAGTCAATTTCGCGACGCACGTTCTGTAAATTGCCTTGCTCCACCAGCCCACTATTTCTCTTCAACGTCAGTCAGGCCAATTCCTGTCACCGGCCAATTGCAAGGCTGGAAATAGGTACCTGCCAAATTTCAAAAAACCCCTGCAGATCATGATGAACTACTCCAGCTTGAATCTCCATTTACAAAGGTAAAAAGGTCATGGTGCAGAACATTTAACAAAATAGGGGTGACAAGTAGTTCTGACAGGTGCTTATTTCCAGGCTTGAATTGGATTCAAGCCTGGCGATTATCAACGGCTAACTTAGTGATAAATTCTCCGGCGTCCAAAATGTTTTCCAGTGGAGTTCGTCGTTTGTCTTAAGAGATCACGTTTCCACTCTCGAGTCCAGCTGCCCTGCTGTCACAACATCCGTTTGATGCCCTTTGATCACTGGGGTCGGACCTTCGAAGGCCAAACTGCTCGCTTTCCACTTCCAATTTCAGGTGACGAATATACATCAGGCTACAGGCCGATCTTGAAGAGAAATAGTGGGCTGGTGGATCAAGGCAATTTACAGAACGTAAGTGGCGAAATTGACTTGCTGAAGGAAGAGGACTTCAACAAGCTATACTCCATCCCCATCTGTACACCTCTTACATATCCAGCATGAAAGCATGTGAAAAAATACATCTACCAAAAATCTAGATCTACCAAAAATTCTTAACTGATGTTATCAATATGACATCAATACATGTAATGAAGGTTTCTTTTGGTGTCGGGCATTTCCACTTCTTATATTTTTATTAGTACAAATGCATATACAATATTGCACAAATGTCATACAGAAGGCGTCAAATCTCAACACCAATATTCTTTAACAGTTAATATACATGTACAAGTACACCACTTCAAGCATAACAAGCCTACGCCACCCCCAAATAAGTATTAGGGAGGAATTGAAATTGTGTAATAATTTACCACTTTCAAAACGGTGCAAGGGAGGAATATACATTAAGTAGAGTTTCAAAGGAGGAATGTACGTCAATGCACCTGAAGATCACGGTCAACTGAAGTGCGATTGGGGATTGATTGGCAATATTTCTTAACTACCAGGTTGAGATTCACATCACCTATTGAAATGCTAACTTCTCCACATATTTGTAATTCACTGTCAAAGGAGTCTTAGGGAGGTCTGCGGTCGAGCATCAAAGCGGTGTCTGGGATTAATGTACATGAAGTTGAGTGAAAAGGTGGCATTAGGGAGGAATGTACATGAAATAGAGTGTGAAACTGATGTTACGGAGGAATGTATGTCAAGTTGAATGTCAGAGCAGTGTTAGGCAGAAATGTATGTGCAGTCGATCGTCATAGCGGTGTCAGGGTGGAATGTACATGAATTATGACAAAGCGGCGTTAGGGATGTAGTATGTGAACACGATTATCAAACGGATTAAGTGAAGTGTCTAATGTACGTAAAGACTAGTGCCAAAGCGGTGTTAGAGAGGAATGTACCTCAAGTCGAATGTGGAAGTAGGATTAGGGTTTAGTATATTTCATAATGATCGGGTACACGTTCAGCTACCCAAATCCTAATGTTAGTCTATTCTGATGTCAACTTGATGTTAGGCAGATGTGTATGTGAGGTTCACTGTCAAAGCGGTGTCAAAGCAGTGTTAATGAGGAATGCAGATGAAGTTGAGCATCAATGCATGATTAGAGATTGGCTTATGTATGTTTCGTAACTTATTACATTGCAGCTTTCAAAAGCATAAAAATTATGCAACATCGTGTACTTGTATAATTCTGTGTCAAAGCAGTGTTATGCGAGAATGTATGTCAAGTGTGAAAGCGATGACGGGCAGTAATTAACGTGAAGTTGAATTACAACACATAAGGGAATGTCAAAGCAGTGTTACGGAAGTACAGTGAGAAAGCAAGAATGTACATGAAGTTGAGTGTCAAAAGGGTCTTCAGGAATGTACATGAACACGTGTCAAAGAAGTGTTCTGGAGGAATGTAGACAAAGTGCAGTGTCATAGCGGTGTTAAGAAGGAATGTATTCAAGTCCAGTGTCAGCAGTTTTGGGGAGGAATATACATTTAGTCCTGTCAAAGCAGTGTTGGGGAGAAATATATGTGAAGTAACGTCAGAGCAATGATATGCAGACATTTATGTGAAGTGGTGTCAAACTATCACTGTCCAAGTGGGCTTAGTCGCTGCAAACTGTCGCCTACAGCAAACATACAATCCAACTGTCAGAGTAATCTGTCTTCTATCAATATACAAGGGCAGATACAGCTTTTTAATTTGGGCGCTCTTATAAAATATTGTATCCACATTTAGTTCCATTTCCTCCCTGAACCCAGTCTTTGTGGAGGCTCCATTCTTTGAATTGGAAATCAGAAAACTGATCAATGATTTCATGTACTTTGCAATTGCAAATTGTGTATTACAGTGAAAATATTTTTACACAACTTGTGCTGCGTTTTTCACACTTCTCTATATAGTTTATCTTCATGATCTTCACTGGTCCACACATCAAACTCGATATCTCCAGATGGATACGATAATCATTATTGGACACATGCTGCTATAGGGTAGAGGATACAACAAATGGTTATGCCTACTTGTCTATCAAAATACTGTGCTGGACTACAGCAGTGGCAACATGCAAGTTACTGCCATCTTCACATCTATCTCCTGCGGCCCCTCGTCACTAGCCCGGACATAATAACGGCGCCTTTGCAATGTTACAGAATTTATCTTTGATGCTTTCCTCCATTGAAAAAAATCTTAAAATATGGAAAAAATCTGTTCATACACTGTTGGAATGGCGCTCTCTTTTGCAATATGCCTGTACAAAGAGTTGTCTATTCCTTTAAACTCTTGGACGGATTTGTGTAGACCTTATTGTGCAAGCGTGCCATACGAATATCACAAAACTCAATAACAGTTTGGGGGTACATGTACCTGGTACAAATCACGACAAATTCAATGCAATCAAGAAAAATAGCCCATTGGGCTTCAATACCCCTCGGCTATGAGTTATTGTTTACACCCAAAATCATGCATAGTATAATATCATCAGTGTAAATATACTCTTATAAAAACCTTATAACCAAATCAAGTAATTTTATCTTGGAAATATAGATTAAGTTCAGTCATCTTCAAAAATGTTCAAATCAATTCTAACTTAATTGCATAGGAAACATGAATTTGGAGATCTTAGACTTAACATATAGAATTTGACCTTTTAAAAATAGGATCAGTGATATTCTTCAACAGACTTCAGGTCTTCAAGTGGCATAAATTTGGACAATGTATATATAATCCTTCATGGAATATTGTACTAAATAGAATCTGACCTGGATAAAATAGGTCAAGGATAAAATAGGCCAGGGTCAGTCATCTCCAGGACGCCTTTGGAGCATCACCAAATGTACACATAGTATTAATTTGAAAAGCCTAGCTTTATTTCTTCATGTTATATCATAATAAACAGTATATCAGCATTAAAAAATAGATCAAGTCCAAATTCACGTTATACATGCAACTCATGATTGACTAGAAGCCTATCCCATTTGACTGACCTTGACCTATCTTTTATAGGTCATATACTGTTTCTTATGATAAAACATGAAGAAATAAAGCTAGGCATCCCAAATTAATACTGTATTTACATCTGGCGAAGGTCCAGAGGTGTATTGAAGATGATGGACCTTGACCTATTTTATCAAGGTCAAATTTTAGTATTTGCTATATTTTTTGAAGGATTAGTCTCCAAATTCATATTATGTCTGCAACTCATGATTGACTAGATAGGCAGCTTTAATCCTTCAAAAAATATAGCAAATACTAGAATTTGACCTTGCTAAAATAGGTCAAGGTTGGTCATTTTCAATAGGCTTCTGACCCTTCACCAGATGCATACATGGTATAAATTTACTACTATTCACATTTTTACTTCCGTGACGTCTACAAATATGTCAAGGACAGTCTTCAAAACTTGCGTGACTGACTTCAGGCCAGTCACTCCATCCCAGGCATCATCACACAAAATCTGTTACTCCTCCTTCTGAGAGGGATGCTGCACCTTGCCCACTTGGTCCAGGTAAGTCTTCCACTGGGTCCAGGCAAGTGTCTTCTTCATGTGTGCTTTCTTTATGTTGAACACACACTTCCTCTCTTTCACTTGCTGTACTACATGTGGGGGCATTGAATTCTGGTAATTCTCTTACCTCTTCAGCATCACTATGTTCACCAATGTTGACAACATCAGCAGTGGTCTGCTGGTATGTGGTTAGAACTGCTCTGTGGGGGTGAAATACCAATGCCCTTTTCCCAGCAATGCACGTACTTGACAGAGGGAGGTCGAATTGCTGCTTATATCTTTCAATGCTCACTCCGTAGATATTTAACTTTGAAGGGTCCACTTCATTTGGAATGTTTTTGAAGAAAATCTTCATTTTTCTTTTCCCAGGCGTTGTGCGTACGTTTTGCAAAGTACCAAGGTTCTCACTCTCTGCTAATCGGCAAGCTTCCTCTGCTTGCCCTGCCGTAGCACACACACCG